>JAANDH010000159.1:331853-402586 GCA_011799765.1 Nymphaea thermarum | reverse complement strand
TAGGGCTATGGCCCAAACAGCAGCAGAATTGACATGGGTTAAATCCATGCTCGAAAGCCTAGACATTCCAGTTCAACTACCTATGACAATGTTTTGTGATAACAGGGCAGCCACCTATATTGCAAACAACCCGGTCTTCCATGAAAGAACTAAGCACATTGAAGTAGACTGTCATTACATTCGTGATTTAGTTCAAGGATGAGTGATCTCTACCATTCACGTGGTCTCTGAGGAACAAACTGCTGATATCTTTACTAAAGCTCTTGCAATTAGTGAGTTTTCAAAGTGTTGTAACAAGTTGAGCATGGTAGATATCTATGCTCCAGCTTGAGGGGGAGTGTTGACAATGAGGCAGGTTTTTGAATATTAAAGAACCTAACTATAAGCAATGACTATATGTAGCACAGACAACATCCAAGTTATCTCACTTTTACACAAAACATCATTAACTACAGAAAAATCAAGCACCATCTTTGTCTTCACAAAGAGATTGGTACATTGGCACAAGTACAACTATTTGTGTGGCTATATTCAATGAATATCACATTATACCTGCCACCAGATAATGATATTTTAACAGCAAAAATTCTATGAAATAATCCTTTTAGTATTAAAATATAAATTATACAATCATAAAACCAATTTTCTCGCATTTTAAAATTAACAAAGGGAGCTTACGAGGGAGCTCAAGATGAATAAATGAAGCTACTTTAAGAAGACCTAATTAGTGAGACAAGTTGAAAGCCCATACTGGTGTTAGTCATTTTCTCAAACTGAAAAACTTCACTCTCCATAAGACTTCAGAGCCTGTATGTCAGTCTCTAGTCTATTTACTGCGAAGACTCTTTTCACCCATTAGATCTGCTTCATATCACCTACATTAGAATAATCACTATATAAAATTAATGAAAAAATAAAATTCTAAACCAGTGGCACAAGAGAAAAATGGACAAAGCCAGCCATCGATGCTCTAACAATCAAGTTGAAACCAACTACATGAATAAAATTAGAAGCACAACAACCACAACCACCTTACACCATGTTAATAAGGGATAATATATTTAACAACGTGAAAATGTTGCATAGCCCCAAAAAGAATAGAATAGCCGATTGGGTGGCGCTAACATGAAATTTTGTGTCTATCAGTTTGATTGATTTCCATAGGCACTTTGTCTCTATGTTGTATAGGGTGGGCACACTGCACTAGACGATGTATATCTAACTCACACCAGGCATCAAAGCAGCCCTGAACCCTATAGGCAAGGGAAAGAGAGAAGTGAGGTGCTTCAGCTATCACCAAAGCAGTTAGATGCAACACTTCTCTCACTCACACAGACACGAAAATGTTGCAGGCATATGAACACCAGTTCTATCCAGCATCTATAACTAATTGAAAAACTATAGGAGGCATAGGATGTTCATTAAAGTTTGTAATAAAATTAATTTATATGTCAGATATTTGATATTGATTGAGATAAATGGCCAGCATTTAACATTGTTCCTGCTATACAAAGAGCATCCAGTGTAAAGGGAGCTAACACACACGAATTCCCTGCAACCGCAAATCCAATACCATTCAGTGCTTTCAAAAGAAAGGAAAAAATAGAACAAAGGTAGCACAAGCAAATTTCTGAAAGGTCTGCCTGGAGTTGCCCACTGCTACCAAGGCCTACAACTAAGAAGAAATAGAAAACATTTATAGTCTGCAATATAGAACAAATCTTCTGCCATTCCAACTTGAAAAACTACCAAAATACGCTTAACCGAAAAGTGAAAAAAGGTTGTTAACCACAGATGGTTGTAGTGAATATGCTTTAAAAAACCAAAACCGGGTCCATATAAGAGACTAGAGAAGGAGACATTTCCAAATTTCTAAAAAAACGTAACCTCAATGGGCGTTCCAACTTTAATCTAATCAACACATGGGTTATACAATTTTCCCACTTCGTTGTCATCGTGGCATTTATACAGTAGCTTCTATATGTAACAGTTTACATTCCATAGAGCCCGGCTCATGTGGCACGGTCAAGTTGTCAACCTCACAATAACATACAGGACATCATGACTCATAAACCAAGCGTAAGTGTTGCTTTATTCAATCTCAAAGCTGAACCCACATGCTGATTGGACGTTAGGATTTCACTATAGCTATAAATCAAGCCTAAAAGCTACGAAAATATTATCGTAAACTCACATTCTCAATAGCCAGACAAGGTAAGACTGGTAAGTTGCTCTTGTGTTATGCAACTCATATAACACTGTCATCGCTATACGCAGTTAAACAACAGTCAATGAGTCAACCTTCTCAGTTACGATGACTTTTGTTCTTGTTCTTTCTAAAGCCGTTGATGTCAGGAAAAACCTACAGATTATAACAAAAAACAGGCAAGATTTTTGACCTCCTTCAAACTTGTCTCCTTTTGAACTTACAGGTATTACGAATTAGACAGAATAGACAGGAATTCACCCGAACAGCGGAAAAAAGATACAACACAAGTTCTTTTTCCACCACTAGGACAGTGGACATGTTAATTCATTCTGATGCACGAGAAAGAAACTAAAACACCCATCCTTACAAGATATAAACAAAAGAAGAGGGGAAAAAAAGGATACATGACGAAGAATGTCAAGAAACAACACAAAACAGCCAATCTCGTTATCTCACAGACATTCATGGGAAATGTTCCCATTAATAGGTTTAACGACCGCCTATGAACATCCGAGAATGGTAAAGACGCTCGGGAACAAAAAGGTTGCGCGTGAAATATGACCCTTGAAGATTGTGCAAGGAAACATCCTCACCACGGCAAGGCTCGAGGCATAACCCAAAACCGATTTCACGAAAAAAAAAAAAAAAAAAAAAAAAAAAAAAAAAAAAAAAAAACGCAACCAGAACGGTAACATATCGAACTGCCGACACCAGGACGCACGACCTATTAGGGAATAGCGATGCTATTTTCAGAACCCCGAAACTCACCCTTCATTTCCGCCATCTTCTCATTTATGAGAAGCAGAATCCGAATGGGATATGGGATTAACACCGATAACTTATCTCCGAAATAGCATTTCATGAAACCGGAAACATTGAAGAAGGGAAGAACGACGGAGAGAGAGAGAACCTGATGTTTCTCCTCACCCACGAGCGCCAGTTCCCTTTCCCGGGCGCCTGAGATTCAGGTTGGTCTAGCCCATTGACTAGAACTGTGGATTTCTCTAAATATCTGGATAAGATAACGCTGACAAAAATAAACTTTGAAAAAGAAAGGCAAGCTGGACTTATTACTTTGGGAAGCGCCTTCTTTCATAATTGAACCGTTAAAACAAAATCATCTTTCTCCATCTTATCCATTTTGTGTCCGTTGGCGCCCGATATTTTATTTTGGTGCTTTTCCGTTTTCAGCAAATACCAGATCTAAACTGCCCATGTCCGACCAGATCATTTTTACATTGAAATTGTGTCAAATGACATCACAGGGTGCTTAACATATCGATGAAACTTTAGAATTGCGGGGTGTTCGGTATATCGAGAATAATGAAACTTTAGAATCATGTATAATTATTAAACAAACGAGGTATTTTGTTTCTAAAATTAAAAAACTGAAATCTAGAATTTTGATTCTATTTCAGTTTGAGAAGGAATTACGATTCTGGATTTTTTTTTTTTTTTGTTGAATCAAAATGTCAAATGATCAAGCACCCTTAGATATTCGCTATAAGTTTCCTCAAGTGCATTAACGTCGATCCCATCTAAGTAAATCCTAGCCAAGACAATCCATTGTCAACTACTCCACTAGGGATTTCATAAGATTTATATCAATTTTCATGATCTAAATTCACTGTTCCTGCTGCAGATCAAATTCCAAAGTTTTTATTTGAACTCGAAGCTTAAGAATTTCGGATTTCTACCTCAACACATTCTCATCGGGTCTCCATGGAGGAAGAGACAAATTTTGCCAATTCGAGGGACCGAGAGGACGAGACTCGAGAGAAATGCAGCAACTGACGCAGAAAGGAACACGTAGTCCAGGACCTCCATCGTCCGCGGGGTACACAAGGGTGACGCAGTTCTCGCCCAACCAATAACGAGACGCTTACGCTCCATTGAGTACCAGAAAATCAAGTCCTTTCCTGTGCCGTGCCATTTGTCTTGGATACTGTCAACTACGACAAAGACGAGAGTGATGGGAGTCAATATGAGCCTACCTTTTATACGTGGCAAATGAAACCAAGTGAGCTTGATTCAAAGGAGTAATGTAAATTGAGTAATTTTGTAGTGGTATGGGTTTAGCGAAGGGGAGAAAAGGCATTATAATGGGTTTAGGCCGTGGAGTTTGGTTGGGAAGGGGACGGACTACGGAGGGAAAGGGTGAGGGACGATGGCGGGCTTGAGGCTCCGCTCCTTCGCCGCTACTGCCGCTGCTCCGGCAGCGAGGAGGCTGGGGTTGAGGTTGATCGCCACGACGTGTCGGGCGGTCGTTGTGCCGAGGTTTGGGGGCCCGGATGTCCTCGAGCTTCGGTCGGACGTCGAGGTTCCCGATCTGAAGCCCCATGACGTGCTGGTGCGGACGCGCTGTGTCTCTGTCAACCCTCTCGACACTCGTGTGAGTATTTTAACCCTCTTTTTCCATTTCTTTTGCGTTTTTACATGGCAGTTTACTGCGTGGTGTCAATGGTTGCTGATGAAGTGGATTTGTCGATGATTCTTGTATTGCATGATGATTTTGTCTATTTGTGGTTGGTGGTGGTCCATTCTAGTGATTTTGTTATCTCTCTTGCGAATTCTTGATCTACTACGAACTGTAGTCGATGGTGCGTTGGATTTAACTTTTTTTATAATGGGCTTGGAGCATCATTTATGCGTGGACTACAAGTGGATGTCTGCATGCGTTTGTGGTTTCTAGAAAACCGTTAACTGAGGAACACATAATGTGCGTTGTTGTTTTTCTCCTGACAAATGGAAATATGAACGATTTGTTTGTAGCAATCTGTGAACGTGCACACTTGACGGCATGTATCTAATGGCTTTGTCAAATAGAATTGATGTCTTATACAACGATTTGTCAGCACCGTCAAATGTTGTAGTTGTTGATGTTTATCGTACGCTCATGGCTCTTCCTTGGTCATCCTTTACAAGACGTGGTATTTGTTGATAATTAGGGGGATCGGTCCTCATTTTTTATTTTCATTTGATTACTGGATACATTATAATTTCATAGTTTTATCACCTTCAGTTGCATTGTAACTGCACATGTTGTCTTCCCTACGCCATATACATACATATACCCATAAAGCTGGTGCATTCAGAAAATATAAGAGATCTGACTTTGTCGGATGTTGCAAGTGATCATGGAGGCTTTTTCTACATTTGCTATCTGGTATAACCTTCTTGGATGATGGCCGTCGCTTGATTACAGTACACACTTGGGAGAATGGACGAGAATGTCTGCACCTGTTAGGTTCTCATGACACATCTTTAAATGCAATACAATAGAACTTGTGGGTAGATTGTTCCATTCACTCCTGGTCCACAGTTTTAGTGTTTCATCAAATTGACAGAAGCAAAACCTTCAGATACTTTTCATTTCACAAACTGACCCTCCCATGTATCTCCTCTTGAGGGCAAAGAAAGCCGTTAGAGGCCTTGCTGCTGCAGCTGTGGCAACCACTCTTTCCTTGACAAAATTTTCTGCCAATAGTTGGAGAAAATCATTAAATCCAACAGATGCCTTCTTTTACTGTTGCCAATTTTGTAATGGAGCCTTTTCACTCAGAATTGTTCATAAAATAACTTTTATGCAAATCTCTGAGCTAAATATATATCAACGACAAACACATGCATGCTTTACAATGTAATGTACCATAACAGTAGACCCATCTAGGTACTCATATAACGAAATACAAGTAGTCTAGGTTGGGCTAAAAAGTCATTTTCGGCTTGAGTCAGATCCTATCTTAAATGTATTACACGAGAGAGAAATTATAGACACTAATACAATTAGACCAGCTCTTCATGGATGAAGAAGGAATTTGCAGTCTGGTAAGATGGGAGCAAAGCCTCCCTTTTTATCAGATAAGAAGGGCTGTTCCAAAAAATGTACTTATGAGGATTTGCTCCATCGATTCCATATCTGTTATATGAAGAAGAAAGGATGGATGGAAGGGGATCATTATTTGTCCAAGTGGTACTTTGAACTTGGAGCGAGCATGAAAAAATTAAATTAATGGGCATGGAATTAACTATTAAGTATGTTATCGAATAAAATTCACAAAAAAAAAACACCAAAGGAATACATGACATTCATTTTATTTATGTGGAATGCATGGCTTCTATGATATCCTTCAAAATGTTATTCTGTTAGTCTTTTTTTTGCTTGTATTTTTAATTAATTTTCGTGTTTCACAACATAGAGAATCTGCTTATGTCACAACATCTAGGTGAAAATGGCTAGTTTGCACAATATTTGGCACTAGCTTCGAGCCTTCTGCAAACTCATGTGATGTTTATATTTAGGTTAGTTCACACTTAATTTCTCATAAATCCCGAAAAATTCAAGCAATGGATGTTTGTTTATATGGGTAAATTGGAAATCCAAGAGGATATATTTGGTATGGTTGTTTGGGCCATTCATATATGCTAGATAAAAAATTTTGAGGAAACTGTTATGCTTAATATATATATATATATATATATATATATATATGAGCTTAATTGTTTGCTCAAAATCTTTTATCTATATGGGGATGATAGCAAATGTCCTTAACTAATTATGTGGTTAAATATTCAAAGTTTGGTATTTGATTTAAAGACTGCCATTATCCAACTTGGCCAACAACCAAACAATGGGTTCTTTGTCTTCACAGTTTGTCTGCCTGAATCAAAACTCTAGACCACAAACATAGTTTTCTTGCTAGCAGAAGGTGTTCTGGGCAACTTTTTCTTTTGTTTATGTGTTCTACAATCAAGCACCCCCTTAGGTTTCTTCTTTGAGAATTAGTCACAAGGTGGCAATCCCTCATAACTTAGTTACCTGGTATTGAATGCATAAGTCATAATTAAAAACACGCGTTGCTTTCTAATGTCATTACATCTTCTTTGTTTAGTTACTGTGCCAGTAGATTTAGTGTAGATGGACGAGTGCCCACTTCCAGATTTTGTATCAGAATAATATTGTTAACTGAAACTATTAGTTGCATGTTTTGTCCACTAGCTGGTACATCTTTTTTTAGCCTATAGCAAGCCAAGAAAAATTGCATGCCATTGTATGGATCATTCTTGAGTAACTTTAGGTTTTCACTGTCAAATAGTGTATTGTTGAATAGTGTACATTTCATTTATTTGTTCATTTTCAAATTCATCAGATGAGATCTGGTTATGGTCGTTCCATTTTTGGACCACTATTACCTCTTATTTTGGGTCGTGATATTAGCGGTGAAGTTGCGGCTGTTGGAGCTTCTGTCAGTTCACTTAGTGTTGGGCAAGAAGTCTTTGGCGCATTGCATCCAACTGCTATTAGGGGTACATACACTGACTATGCAATTCTTTCAGAAGATGAGCTTACTGGGAAACCACCTTCACTAACACATGTGGTTAGTGAACTTTTGATTGCTTATCCAGTTTAAATTTCACTTGTTTAGGAAATTTGTCTTCCACATAGATGTTTGGCTTATGAGTTTGTAGCTGAGATGTTCTCCTTCATGACAAGATGTTTCTGTTAATATTGGTTATACATATAACCTAAAATACTCATGCACATACAAATACAGCCCACCTGATGCATCCATGCATGTAATGGATTTGTATGGTGCAGATACAGTAGGATAAGAAGTATTTTGTTTGACATATACCTGTTCATGCTAAGAAAAATGGAACTTTTATGCCTTCAATCTCTTGATCTGTTGATTGCTTTCAGAAAACCGTGCTCTTTTTGCATGAAAAATAAAAGCCATAGGAAGAAGAAAACAGATTGCCAAGTGTAGGAATAAAGGTTGTGTCATATGTGGTTTTGCTCTATGTGGTAAAGCCTGTGATGGACCACTTGGCATGAGCATGGGTGGTCCCATGAAGGATTGAATTGGCAATTTGGCATGGAATTGGCCTTTGGTGGCTCTAGAGAATATTATTGCTGAAGCCTTTCTTTTTTGTGTGTTCCATATTATCCAGTCCTGTTCATGTGAACTATGTAGAGAAAAATAGAACCGGGTATGAGATCTTTAACAATTCGTCAAACATGGAAATGACATGCTGGTGGAGATGCAAATAAGTGAGGCAACATGAACTCATTGCCATGGATTAATACTGCTACTATTCTGCCATCCTTACCTGTTTTTTATACTTTATAGTTATTAAATCATATGTTAAACGCTTATGCATGTGCAATCATTATAATGGAGGAGACATGGCTGTTTGGGTACAAGTCTAGATTCATGCAGAGGAACTGATTACATAATTTCACCATTTATACAAAATGGCTGTTTAGGTAGAGCTTGTCAACATCTCTTCTCTTCTAACTTAAGAATTAGTTTCGTCTTTCCTGTTCTTAGGACTTAATTGTAATTTAGTTGAAATGTCTTTCCTGGATTTGTTCTATGCAAGACTATGCCTGTTTCTTTATAACTCTCTTTCACTTGCTTATGATTGTTATATTGCATCTCTGAAACTGTAGGAAGCAAGTGCAATCCCCTTTGCTGCATTGACTGCATGGAGAGCTTTGCATAGTACTGCTCGGATTGCCAATGGGTATGCTTGTCCTATATTTTTGTTGGAATCGACACTATCTTATTATATCCACAACTGAAGACCTATGGCAGTGGTCGGGACTTTTTTCCTGTAATATTTCATCATATGGTGTAGCTGCCTTGCATTTTTTTTATGACATTTTCCTCTTCACAATTTGGTTCTCATATTCTTTTGCTCCCTTTCCTGTTTTATTCCTATGCTTCCTTTTCATTTTTTTATTTGATGAGGTTATTTATTGATGAACTGGTCATCTATTCCTAGTCATATCTTGTAAGCTTGAGAAATTGCATCTAATTCAAAATAGCGGAGGTTTTTAAATTTAATTTTGGCTTTCATTTGTTCATGTCTTGTAAAGATCTTTAATTCAAGGTGGAAACACACAGAACATGTTAAATAGTTCTTTATCTGATAGTATGTCCTATTTTGCAGGCAAAGGTTGTTAGTTATAGGCGGAGGAGGAACAGTTGGACTAGCTGCAATTCAGCTGGCAGTGGATAAGGGCTGCATTGTGTCAACTACATGTGGAAGTGAGAGTGTCAGTCGACTTCAGGCTGCTGGTGTTGAACAGGCAGTTGACTACAAGGCAGAGGTAGTAAAAGCTCCTATTATCATGTTATGACTTCCATCCTATGTCACATAGGTACGGGTACGGGTGCGGGTACGGGTACCGGTATTGGTACGGGTACGGGCCATTTTCAAAAAACGTGGGTACGGGGGTACGGCCGTACACCCCGACATACATATATATATATATATCAAAAAATTTTAAACAATAACAAAATGCTAAGGGTGTTCCTTTAAATACATTTTTCTTGAATGTTTCTGATTTTTACTAGTTTTTTCTGATTTTTTCTGATTTTTCCTGATTTTTTCTGATTTTTTTTAGATTTTTTTGAATTTTTTTGATTTTTTTAATTTTCCCGCCGTACCCAACCCCGTACCCGTACCGTACCCGTACCGGCAGGGTACGGGGCCCTCCTAGCCGTACCCATGTGACTAAGCTTCCATCAAATTTATGCTCACCAGATGCTACCATATCTTGAGGTTGTTATGTTGCCAAGTGTTCTAATATAGCAGCATATCTGCACTAACAAGTTTTAGGTATGCTTCGGTTGTCATAGTGTTTCAGTTTTTTCATATGACGCCCGTGACAAAAGACTTACTTCTTGCAGTTTATTATCCAGTTTCGAGCAATTTCTTGCTCTGGTTGGAATTAGACAATTTACTGTTAGTGTGGTTCCTTGGTATAAAATATGGACCTGGACGTTTAACAGTGATATGGTACAAGGTTTTGAATTGACTTGTGACTCGTTGCATCAACTTGGTGATTCAGCCTGGTTTCATTTCATCTTTTGTGTGAGGTGTATTTATATGACTTTTAGCACTTATCAACTAGCTAGTTCATCTCAGATACCTAAACAAACACATATGCAAAGATGCCCCAACCCTTCTGGTGCGCCGCCACCCCCTCAACCCCCACCCAAATATATATATATATATATATATATATATATATATATATATATATATATATATATATATATAACCTAAAAAGCGGCAATCCTGTAAATTTCTGTTCCAACACTGTGCCTTGACTAGCCTGTATCTGACTTCCAATTTTCTCAACTTGGTATAAAATGCAAATGTTAGTAATGTATTACTATAGTTACATTATTAAGTAATGTATAATATAGAGAAAATTGATAAAATATATAAAATTTTCAGTATCGTTACATAGTTTGTTGTAATATGCATGCTTAACACTTGAGAGTACATGAATGACTCAATCAAACCAACTTGTAACTTGGCTGACTTGGCCAAAACTTGTATGACTCTGCCTGATCAGTCCATGACGTGGCCGTGTCTTGTACTTCCTGGTTTTCCATTTTCTTGGATCAGGTTAAGGACTGAGTGAACTAGGTTGACTCAGCCAAGTATTTAAACACTAACATATTGTACCTGTGCTGAGGAAAGCCCATGAAACTCCTAATAGGAATTTATCCATTGGGATTTACTGTATTCGATTGGCAGGATGTTGAATTTGCACTTAAGGGACCATTTGATGCTGTTCTAGACACTATTGGGGTTCATGAAACAGAAAGAATAGGTATTAATCTGCTAAAGAAAGGTGGACACTATATGACACTGCAGGTACAAATTTGCTGTAATTCCTTTGTTTTTGTCTTGACATTTGTGATCATAATGTACTTCTTCCCTTAATCCTGTTTAACAGGGGGAAACGGCTGCCTTGGCAGACAAGTATGGATTGGCGGTTGGGATTCCTATTGCTACTGCAATATTACTAAAGAAACAACTCCTGTATCGATATTCCCCAGGGATAGGTAAGAAATTTTCTAGAACAACAGCCTTTGATCTTCCAGATGTGTTCTGCAGCTCTGCTCTACTGGATGCATTTGAATAGAACAGAAACTGTTCATCTTTCAGTCTAAACAACTTCTGCACAATGTGCTGTTTATATTTCATGACACTCCATTCTTTAACTCTCAATGTTTCTATAATGGATAAATTATGCTTACTGTTTACATATGACTCCCAAATTTTCAATTAGAAAGAAAGTGAAGGCACCAGCCTGAATGGTCAGAGGTAGAACAAGTGAGGTAGCACTGGCTGGCTCATCAGCAATACACAATTTATTTGTAATTAGTCATTACCACTATGAAACTATTGTGCACCAAAAAAAAAGCTCGCTTATGTCATTGTGTTTTTCTTTTCCTTCATTTGTCTTCTGTACGTTTTGAGATGTTTTATGTTGCATCGATCTCCAGTTCCAACTTTTATCCTCTATATATATATATATATATATATATATATATATATATATGTGTGTGTGTGTGTGTGTGTGTGTGTGTGTATAGGACTCCTCCCCTGGCTTGGGTCCACCAATTTTAGGGTGGAGAGAATGGCTGTGGAGAGGGACTAAAAATGTGGATAGTGAAAGAGGTAGATGAGACTTGAGAGACAGAGGGAGAAAAAAAACAGTTAAAAAATCAGTAACGATGCATGACTAATTGAATCCATTTCTTATAGGATTTATGGATTTTCTTGTTAAATGTTTGTGGAGATTCTACTGATTTTTCAGATTTGACTTTATGGGTGAGCTGGGATGGCCCAAATACCTGAATAAGTCGTCATGTGTTGGCAGTTGGCACCCATAATTGTCAAACCACTGGTCTCATTGGTCATGCTGAATAATCTTCAGTATCGAATAGAGTGAGTTCAAATGCATGAGTGACCAACAAAAATTAAAATTATGTGTTTAAAACATGTTAAAATGGTAATACCCAAAGGCAAAAGTAACCTCATGTATACACGTGTGCACATTTATTTGCATATAAAATTTGAGGCAAATATTTTGTAGGCACTTGCATAACATGAAAAGGTTAGTGCAGGATGGTGCAACCGCATTTATGGTTTTCCTTTAGAAAAAACCCTTACTGCAGTAATTAAGCCCTTGGAGCTGAAAGCTGTTGAGGGTCTAATATATGATGGAAATGCTGGATTCTTCGAAACTCAATGTCTCGTTAATAACTAATAAGCATTCAAATTTTCAAGATGAATTCATATGTTCTAGTCACACACTGTTTCGAACACTGTGCTCATATCAATTTGTTGGAGTGTTTATTCATCATTCCCAACATTGTATGCTCATGATCTGCAGAGTATTCTTGGACTTATATGAGAGCAGATTCTGAAGGCCTTCAGGAGATACGTAGGCTTGCTGAGGCTGGTAAGTTGAAGATCCCTGTACAGAAGACATTTCCACTTGCCCAAGCAAGAGAGGCTCATCTAGCTAAAGACAAGAGGCTTATTCTTGGTAAGGTTGTCCTGGAGATAGACTGATGAAAATGGTGAATGGGCTCCCTCTCTCTGTCTCCCACACACACACACACACACACACACGATATAGCTAGGCGTCAAATTGTATATTCATATGTATATCCAAATAAACATTTTTGTTCAGTTTGATGTGGACACCGCTCCTCAAGTGCAACTAAACGATTCTATTTGTAGTTGTTTGCTCTCATTAGTTTCTTGCCACATTCTTTTAGTCTGTTCTCTCAGACACTATGAAATGTCCATCCATGGTACTAGTCAGTTTTTTTAACATGTTGGAGTTACTGGCCGCCTCTTCTGCAGTGCAAGATAAACTTTGAAATCTCTTACTATCTCTCTTGCCTGTAAGGACAGATGCCCTTTTCTACAGGGCAAGATAAACATTGAAGTAATCGAGTGTGGCATTAAAAGGGCTCCTGGTTCTGGGCCATGCGAACTTGTGCGACCGAAGTATGTGGAAAATTTATGCAGAATGGGTTCAACACAATTTCCCAGTGCACTTTCTACTTGTTCTGGTGATCCATTTGAAAGTCAAGGTTCTTAATTCTATTTATTTAATGTGGTATGACTTGCTGATATGCTAGGAGGGAAGGTGCACGCTTAAGACCTCCAGTCTGCTGTAAATGTCAATTTCAGTTTCACGTTAAGAAAAGAATGCTCACGTTATGGATGACACGCAGTAGGTGACGTTGAAATTTGGATTGATTGTAGGGTTTTTTTTTTATTAATACATTGTTCAATTCAATGATATATCAGGCAGATGTAGGCTTACTTGGCTTCTTAATGGCTGATTTTTTTTTTTTTTTAAAAGAGGGTGATATCAGTCTTCATACTACATCATCGCCCCATATCATGCGTATCTGCGGACGCACTAATATCCGTGAAAATGTCGTCAATACGTTATATTATATCACGTTGTCAAGAAGTCTGAACCAAGCTCAGGATGATAAACGGTCTAAGGTTAAACCTGAGGATTTTGAGGTAGAACAAAGATGAGGCAACCGAAGGACTTCCCAGTTTCTCGTTTCCGTTGACCATGCCAGCCTAACAATGAATTTTTTCATATATGCAACTAATAATACTCAATTACCAGGAACACCAAATTTTTTGAAGTTTATTCAACGGCACAATTGATCGTCTTCCGAACCGGAGTCCAGCGAAATGCCACTAAACGTGTGAACATCTAAGTGCGTCTTATAAGGTTGTCTGATTTCCCTCCATTTCAAAAATATATACTTGAATTACGTGTATCTAAAGTCCGGTTCTTTCCTTTCCTTAGTATGGAAAAGTCGCAAGTGTACTTGGGAACCTCAGAAAGCGAAGATGTCGAATCGGTTATCTCTATGTATTTATCTCCTTATGACGTTTTAAGATAAATATGAAGTTATAAGATGGCAAAGTTGTGGGCTGATTCGATTCGTATCGTTTTATGTCGTTACTACTGCGTGCAAATATGAAAAGGAAGGCGATGGGAACAGGATGCCTAGTTAGATTTCGACGTCCTTCATTGTGCCATGGCGTAACGAGATTCGTGTCATTGTCTCAGTGGGATTGCACAACGTCATCTGACCCATGATCAGGCGGGTCCTCATACCAGAAGGGGAGGGCTGACTGGCTGGCGGCTGCACTGCCAATAGGGTGAGAGACAAGAAACGGCTGACTTGGGGATCAAGGCGCGGAAGGAGAGCGACCGGTTCTTTCATTTCGATCCCCTCTCGTTAGAATTCATTTGAAACCGAGGATATGAAAAAATCGAACCCATCAATCTGATATCATCTGCGGTTTCCTTCCTTCCCCACCTCTCTCTCCCGTCTTCCTCCGCCGTTCTTTGATTCCGCCATATTACTATGATTCTCCCTCTGGCTAAACTTGGGACACTAGCATTGAGGACCCTCGCCAAGCCCATCGCTAGCAAGCTCAAGAAGGAGGCAGGCCGTCATCCAAGGTTCCGGCATTTCATCATCAGCATCGCCCAGGTTCGTTAGATCCTGTTTTGCACTGTCTTCCTTTCTCATACGTCTGTGGGATTTTTAGGGTCTTGGTAGGACTGTGGTGACTCCCCGGCAGCTTGTATTATATTGTGGAGTTAGATGAATACCCATCGATTGGTCTCTTTGGGGAATGGAACGATAACAAGCGGAAAGTCTCCTGATGGTAGTGCGGTTTATATTCCTGGGAAGAATAATGGGATTCTGTTGTTGTATCTTGAGGCTGCCGTTAGTAGAAGTTGTAATTCGATCCCCGCCACAGAAGATTTGACAGATTTTGTTATTCCTTTTGTGTTGCCTACAGTTGATTAGAGATACCATAGAACTTGTTCTCGTAGTAGGTTCATTTCTGATTTGGAAAGGAAGGCACAAACTTTGGGGAGAAGCTTCCTCTTACATCTACATAATGATTATGGAAGTTGATCATTAATAAGAGGGAGTCGTGGACAAGCTACATTGATCTCCTAGGTTGGCACATTAATCACCTATTCACTTCTATACTTGCATTGTTTTCTTGAGCTTAAGATGAAACTGATCTTGTTTCATTTGCTCAATTTTGAAAAAACCGATATTATTGAAGTTCTGAATATCTGAGTGAAGAAATGCCGTTATAGTATCTACCTTTGGGGATGGTGGCATTGTAGAATTTCTTGTAGATTAGGGAGTCTTTACTAGATCCCATAAGACACCTACTCGTTTCTACTTTTGAATGCTAGTATTCGTTCCTGGCTTATTCAAAGCATTTTTCGTCGTGTCATCTAGACATCTTGGAATCTTCGTAATCATCTACAGAAAAAAATAGATGAGGAACAAGAAGACACGCAGATTCCTTTTATTAGGTTGTCTGTTTTGGGTCATGATTGATACTAAGATTGGTAAGCTTTTGGTATGCATGTTGGTTCAGCTCGTCTTTGCTGAATGCAGCCAGTTAATGTGATTGCATGACAAGCTTTTCTTTAAATGTGACAAAAACAGGCTAATCACAGAATTTCAACAAATATGCAAAGGCGCCTGTATGGGCATGCGACTAATGTTGAGATCCGTCCTCTAAACGAAGAGAAAGCTGTTCAAGCTGCGGCAGATCTTCTTGGTGAATTTTTTGTGTTCTCGGTAAGTCTGTGTGTGTGTGTGTGTGTGTATACAGAAGGTGCCTGTTTGGCAACTTGACTGGTATTCAAATGCATGTTAAAGATACAACTTTGGCAACTTGATTGGTATTTGAATGTGCGTGAAAGATAACAGCCTTCATCCGTAACAATGGGAGTGATACTTGATGCTATGAATAGTGTACATGGTTCCACTAGGTAGTAGTCAGAAGCACATATACGGACTGTACACCTGCCAATTTTTCATGTAATGTTGTTTTCGAGATTAATTTTGTATGAGAATTGTGTTTTTTCTCAGTTCCAAACTCTGTGAAGTAATGGAACACTTCTTGGAAAATTAAAAAGAAAATTTTGATCAGATTTGTATTGGCTAAATCAAGGGTTTTTTGGTATGTCTTATATCGCAAGCATCCTATATTTTTTCTCCTTTCCAATATACCATGACACTTGAATGGGAGATCCCAGTACACAAAAATGTTCCTGGATCATAAGGTATAATATGAATGCTGAATTTTAGTATGAAACTTTTTAGATCTTGATTGAATTCTGACTGAAATAGTTATCTGGCTTGCTTGCTAAATTATGTATGGACAATCCCAGAACATGGTCATAATGCTAACTAGAAGTCTAGAACAATATTATAGTATGTCATTTATTGTTATTCTGCTACTTAACTGCTAGATTTAATTAACTAGGTAGCAGGTGTCGTAGTGGTTTTTGAGGTGCAAAGAAGTTCTAGATCTGAGGCTAGAAAAGAAGAACTACGGAAGGCAGAACTTGCAGTAAGTGTTTGACTTAAGCTTCATATTTCTCTTATTCATGGTATTATCTTATTTATTTGAATCTCCCTTAAACATGTCTGCCATGTTTAATTATCATGTACTTTTGATATGCTTTGCCAATCCAACGAAAATTTTAGAGGGTGCATTTTCTATTGTTGGAAACAACATAATACCATTTCTATGGGCCTAGTTATTTTGCATGTTATTGTTTTGAGCAAACATCTTTCCCATGAAAATTGAAAACCTGTTGGCCGTCCATCCCATCTAATTTCTAACATGATACACTCTTAGTACTTTGTTCAGTAATCTCGTACTCATGCTTTGTTGTTTCCTTATTTAGTACCTCCAAAAAAGCCACCTTTTTAAGTTCATGAAACAAACCTGTTTGAGCTAATGTTTCAAAGATCAGCTAGGCAGAACTGATTTACCTAGTTTTCAATGATATGTGTTCAGTATCTTTTGCCAGCATGTGCATGGCAGAGTTGGTAAGGCCATGACTTCAGACAGCTTTGAAACATTTCCCAGTCAGTTCACTTGATGGAATATGTCTTCTATTTGCCAACGGCTGCTTTTAACCTCTTATTCATTCAGAATTGGCGCTTCAAAGCTATGTCACCGCGGTACGGGTACGGGTACGGGAAAACGGGTACTGGTACGGCGTTTTTGAAATTCATGGTACGGGTACGGTTTAAATTTTATGCAATAAAGTTAATTTTTTAATTAAAAAAATTATAAATTTTTGAAGAAACAACAAAACACCATCTCATAAAAACTATGTCACATGGATACGGGTATCCTGTGGGTACGGGTACGGGTACGGGGATACGGCAAGTTTCAAAATTTTAGGATACGCGGATACGGCGAATATTAAATTCAAGGAAATTAAAAATGATAATAAAAAAACATGAAATTAATACTTCAGTCTTCATCTCAAAGAAACAGATTTTTCAAAAAACTTGTTTTGTAAAACTGATTTTTACATCTCTTTCATGATTACGTGGACAAGTAAAAACTGGTTTTAGATGAGTAAAACAAAAATGACGTTTAAAAAAAACGGGTTATAAAAGTGGTTTGGATCGGGTCTGACCCAGACCCGATCCAAAACGTATCCAGCCGTATCCCCGTACCCGTATCCCCGTGTCCGCATGTCGACACCAGTACTCAGTCCAATATGACGTATCCGTGTGACATAGCATAAAAACAACCATTTCATAAAAACTTTAAAATAACTTTAAAATTTTGACATAAGAGTGAGGAGATCTCGGTTTATTTTGACATTTGAGTGAGAAGGGCTCTTTTTTAGTCCTGTATTGATAAATTTTGAAACAACAAAGCAGCATAAAGAGTTTTTTTAACCCTTTTGTTACACGTGAGATGGTGGTGGGAGACCTCGACGGGTGTGAAGCTCAGTTTAAAAAAGATTTTTTTCGGATAAGCTTAGTTTGGATCTGGTTTCGATCCGAAACCAGATCCAAACGTACCGTTACGTACTGCGGTACCGGTATTGCCGTACCGGCGTACCGGTACGCAAGGCAAAACCGCGTACCGCGGTGACATAGCTTCAAAGTTTTCACCTGCATGTCAGTCATGTACTCAGTATTGTCATATGAAATTTATGGTTTTCGATGATTCAAAAGAATCAAAACTGATACTGTATGCCACCCATAGAGGCACCTAGAGGCCGAGTGATTGGAAAGTGAACCTTGGGAATCTGAGACAATGCACAACAAGGAAAAAGTGAGAATGATACCAAGAATCTGATGTCTGATTAGGCCGGGTAGCGGGCCGACCGGATCCAAATCCGGGCCTTAAACGACGGGTAAACGGGCCGGCGCGGCCAGTTTAAGGTCTGATGCCCAGGCCTATGTCTGATCTAGTAATCTAGAGTTAATCTTTATATTTCACTACTTGATCTTTTTCCCTGAGGAGTAGTCTATACCTTGAATTGGCCTGAGATGACTATCATGAATACTGTTTTCAATAATTTCTCAGAAGTTTTTTTTCTTAAAGTTTTGCTTGTCTTGGGAAAATCTCTGGTGCTCAAAGAATAAAAAAATATATAAATATTGAAAAAATATCACTATTTTTATGAGTTTCTTTACTAGTTTTCTTATAAAAGACATTGACAAATATTCAGAATTAGTTTTTAGGATTTTAAATGAAATGAAAAATTTGAAGAAGGAATTCGTTAGAAAAAAGAGGGAAATTATCAGATATCATAGTGACATTATTACAATGCTTTTGTTGGTGACATATTGAAAATATCACAATGCTTCCGAAAAAAAAATTCCTTTTTTGGCAATGAAAATTATTGGCATCTGTGAATATTTCTAAGTTTTAGTTTGAACTAGCAGATCAAAACTTTCAAAGTGACCACGTACGAGGTAAGTTTTGGAAATTTGTCCCGGTAGTCACATACCTATGCCAAAAATAACTAACAAGGACATGCGATTTACAGCCAGGCCTGGTCTTTCCTACATACTCTGCAGAAATTAGCGGTCACTTGTTCGAAGGAACTCTTGTTTGAGTCACAAAGAGTATATTTCTGTGGATATTCTAGAATTTTTTGAAACTTTAACTTGTAAAGTACTGCTCGTGTTATATTCCGGACCGGACCAAACAATCTTACTATGATTATGTTGCTAACTTGCTATGTCTTTTAACTACTGCTTTGTAGTTTCAGGCGTTGGCATTGCTTGTTGATTGGGATGATCTTATTTTGATAAATCTAATGTTAAAACTGATTTTAACACGAAATTTGCTGATAAGTTGGTCCAGTGACCCAGAAGTTCACAGGAAATATGAATTTTTCCGATGTAATTTAGTCTGCAAAAGGAACTACTATTGTTGGCTGTTCCTGAAATCAGCATGCTGTTTGGTTGAATTGCTAAAATTTTTGGTTGGAAACTCCTTCTTACATGAGAGATAAACTTGAGACTGAATTGGCCTTGCTAGGTTTTCCATTTGATTTCCCATGGGGTGGTGTCTGTGACAGGAAAACATGGTAAAGATGGTATCAATTTTTACATCGCTATAGTTCATAGTTGTTCAGTGGAGCTTTCTATAAAAGTACACAGTATAACCTTCATTTCTCATTTAGGAAATATCTAGTGTTATAATGTTATAGTGTTATATATTGTTATAATGTTATATTGGGTTATAATGTTATAGTGTTATAGAGTTATATAGTGTTACATAGTCGTATAATGTTATAGTGATATAATGATATAGAGTTATATAGTTTATAGTGTTATTGTGTCGTATTGTTCTATAGTGTATAGTATTATAACACTGGAAATGTCATTTTTCTTTACAAAAGGAATAACTAATGTCTTTTTTCTAGGCTATGAAAGAGAAAGAAGATGATTTAGCTAGAGAGATAGAACTTCTTAAGCAAAAGATCAATGAGCTGGAGCAACTTGCCCATGGAAGAGGGCTTTCAGGCATTTGGAAATTCAAACATTCACAGCCAGCAGAGCAGGACCAACCTACTGCTGCTGCATGACCTCTATTTGTGAATGCTCCACATTGACGGTTCACTGTTTATGCCTGTTTTCATAAATTGTAACCACTTACCCTCTAAATGATCATCATTCATCTCTGTAAAATGCAATTAGCTGAAGCAAATAAAGATTTTTGTGCTTGGATTTTTTGGACCTTGCTGTTTTTCTTATTCTTAAAAGGAGTTTTCTGATTTCTGGATGAGATGAATGAATAAACAAGGATGACTTTATCAACAGCAGTAATCTGAAAAATGACATACAAGTATAGGATGATGTATTATATTCGCATGTTGCTGATGTTAGGGGAGCAGTTTGACTGTTGGGCGTTTGTTGAACTGACCTAACTTATCAAAAAGAGTTTCTACTTGCCTTTCCCTAGTTCCTTTTGCTTCACTGTTTATATTGGAAGTTTCATACAGAGAAATTCCTGCTTCAAAACAGCACTATGCGCCCGTCATGATAGTGGCAGTTGCTCAGAATGGATTTTTTTTTTTTTTTTGCTGCAAGTGAGCTGGGATGGACCCCTTTCATTATTAAAGCAGAGAAGGAATACAATAAAGAATGAAAGAATCAATTACCTTGCAAAGCAAGGTGAAACCAAGAGAACAAACAAGAGCTAAACATCCAGCTCCACATGGGAACCCAACAAAGCAATACCCACAGAGGGTAGGAATTCATCTGAAATGACCAGATGGTTAAGTCTGCCCCTAATACAAGAAAACCTGTTACCATAGAGGTTAATACTCAGTAATCCTTCCGGCAACAGCTTCTTCCATCTCCCATTATTATATTTAACTGCAATAGTATAAATATGAGATGAGATGAAATGCAGACCATGTTTAAGAAGGTGAAGCTCCCCAGGATATATTAATCTTGAGCAGCCTCTCCAAATTTGTAAACAATGCCGTTAGTATGCCACACTACAAGGCTGCAAAGCTTTGTCCCACTTATGACTGAAGAGACAAGTTCAGTAGTCCAACCTGTACTTGGTCTAACCAACCAAGTAGGAAAGAAAATCTTAGTTTTGAGCCACAGTTTTAACACAATAAGCTTCTGAGCAGGCCATTCAACATTCAGGAAAACTTTAAAACATGTTTGCCACAGTTGACGTTTAATTTATGAATCAGATTTAAAACATCCTCTGAAAAAAACATGATTGTGAATCATCCAGATTGTTCAAAATGATTATGTTGAAACAGACCATCCAGCACCATTTCCATTCCTTGTAGCAGAATTTTCTCCTTTTGCACCCAAAAAGCTCCCAAAATCGTCTTTGGGTAGATGTAGCATTCCAAACCAGGATGAAACATAAATCCATGTACTCCTTGATGTAGGACAGGCAAATAGCAAGTGGCCCTGATCCTCTGTCGCTGATGTGCACATCTTGCACTGAGATGCAAGAGAAACTCCCAAACGTTGCAATGTTTTTCAGTTAAAAATCTCCCAAATCAGCCAGCACCTCCCAAATCTAAATCAAACTTTTCCAAGCATTCTTGAAGGATAGTAGCAAATTATCAACATACATGATCTTCAACGGACCCTTTAGACCTCTTCTCAAAGAGGGGGCTTCTATTTTATGGCAAAGAACACCATACTCCAGTCTTCTATAAAAGATCTCCATTATAACAAGAAAGAGATAGGTTGATAATTGATCACCTTGACCTAAACCCTCTTTCACTATCAAGATAATTCCCTTCTCTTTCATTGATAAGCAGAGAATAGGATGCTGTGTAGACTAATTTCATAATTCTTTCAACTCCTAAATGATGAAATCCAATAAATTTGGGGGCTACCTCAAGAAAGGCCCAATTGACTCTATCATAAGCCGAAATGAATGTTGCTGTTTTAATTTGAGCTTGATAACATGGCTAGTTTATGTTATTTTCATCTTTTGATCCGTTGGGGCAGTTGAGTTCTCAAAAACATATCTCTTCTCCCTTCTTTGTTTTCATTTCCTCCTTTCAACTTTGCTGCACAGGATAGAGTTGCCGACCTTTCTATCTGTTCTATAGAAAAACGTTCCATTGTTGTAAATATTGGTTTTCCCGTTATCAGGCCCTATTTGCTACAACAAATTAAGATTTAAATTTCATTTTTTGTTATCATGTTATTAACAATCTGATCATATGGACGCCGGCCGGATTTTCTCGCTTGGGCACAATTCCTCGAATGACGTTATGCCAAAGTTGCGTTCTTACACTTGCAGAGGATTATAATAAGCAATTTCTACAGCAATCCGTCCTGTTTTAACCTAGATTTCTGCTGTTCTTTACTTTATTTCTTCTTCTTGGTGACATTTTTGGATTTGCCTGTCACAGAAACGAAGGCAAGCCAGAGGTGAATTTGAAAAGGATTATTCATGCTCCATGCATCTTGGGATCTCTACAGTTCCAAACAGGGTTTGTTATAAAACGTTCCAACCTTTTTTTTGTTTTTGAAATTTATAACCTATAAGAGTTTCTTATAATATGTCAAAATATGTAAATCCAAGAGCAGGTCCGGTAGATTCTGAACCATAAAAACTGCATCCATATCTTTCCAATATTTGGAAAAGAAAGAGCAGAATTTGGACTTCCAAAGTGTAACCAATTGCATCCCAACCTCATTCCATTTTAAAAGAATATCTACCTTTTTTCTTTTCAGTTTGGCACCTTTTGGCTGAGTGGATGTCATTGTAGAATATGATTCTTTTGTTGAAAAGGATGACGTCCAAGTTAGAGCAGAATTGCATAAACAGATTGACAGATTCAGCCTTATATATATATATATATATATATATATATATATATATATATATATATATATATATATATATATATATATATATATATATATATATTAAAGTTGGACTTAAATAAAACGAAACTCTTTATATTAAGTTGGATCATATTCGTTGCGTTAACTCAATTTGAAACTTTAAATAGGAACGTCAACACATTGGTTTCCAATCAATGCTTACATATTCGAATCTAAACTCGAATTTAAATAAAAATAAAAAACTTCATATCACACCCAAATATGATTTTTTAAATTCATAATCTGAATCTAATCATAGTCCAAATTTTTTATGTTGACATCGAATAAGAATCCAACTTTTAAATATTCAACCCCATCCAAAGCACGTCATGATAGACTAAGCATGAATGTTCAAAATGTATTATTGACTATAAGATATTTATTTAAAACTGAATCTAAATCCGACCAAATGTTTATTAAAATGGAATATGAATCCAAACGCATGCCATTTTTAAATATGAGTCTGTTTTAATTTCTCAATCGAATGGCAATTTTTTTTCATAATAACCTTTTTTATAAATAATTTGGTCAGATATTCATTATAAATCGGATCAATTGACACCCACAGCCTGATCATTTGCCTAAACATTAATGAGTTTCCAGTTTCGGATCCGTTGATCCAGAATTGCTGAAAATAATTTTTTTCCGAGGGACGGAGGCCGGGGCCGGGGGTGGCATTGCCGCGAATAGATGAAGTCAAAAGGGTTTCGCCGTCAATAAGAGCGGGAGATCGCGCGCTTCCCCGATCCCGAGGACCGCAGGTCGAAGAAGTTACTTTCTGGCAGAGGAAGATAAAAGCAAACCCTCCCGCCCTCTACCTCTCCCTCTCAGTCTCTCTCTGGACGGGGAAGAGTGACAGAAAGTGAGGCCAGAGAAGGACTTGAGATTTGGAAGCCCGAGCCTCTACCTCGCCCCCCTTTGTTTCTTGTCTCTCTCTCATCGTCCTCTGACAGAGTCTTCTGATTATTGCACCGGAGAGGGAGCGAGAAAGAAAGAATGGGTAGGGGGAAGTTCAAAGGGAAGCCCACCGGACGCAGGCATTTCTCTACCCCGGAGGAGATGCGTGAGTTCTCTCTCTTCGTCTTTTCTGAATTTTGTTCTCTTTTATCACATGCTGCTATGGTGGGGATTTGGCCCACGTATCAAGATGAGCGGGATAAGGTTATTAGGTGAGACAATGAGATATCTTTGTCCGGGTTACTTTGAATGAATGGATGCGTGCCCCGATATGACACGCGTTTGCTTACTGGAGGACCTGTATGTGTGGTCTTTGAAAGGAGAGATCACCGAGATTCATGTGCGATCTAAAGGAAGTGACCGTTGCAGTAGCTTGAACGATTGGTATATGCAGCATGCCACTCCAGTAGCTCGATCGATTACCATAAGTGGTTTTTCATTGTAATTCGGAAACTTTGGGTCGATTGCGATGGCGATCAATTGATTTCAGCAATCTTGTTCGCTTTTGATATCTAGGGTTTCTGATTAGTAGTAAAAAATGATAATTTTCTCGTTCCTTTGACGTGCGTTTACTTGCTTCAATGGGTAGACGAACTGGTTTCTTCTTGTTATTGCTGTTCAAGTTAGTGGTAGCTTTGTTCTTGTTCTTATACTTGCGAATCTTCCTTTACTTGTGGTGTTCAAGAGTTGCATAATGTTGAGGATTTGTCCAGTTTCCTAGGAAAAAGTGAATGGAGTTTGCTTTGTTCTAGCTCCGATTTGTTCAGCTCCCTTTTATTTTTTACTTCAGACACATTTCAGGATATTTGTCTGTTCTGCACGTTGTGAGAGTTTATGTACAACTTTTTAGCAAGCAAAACATTGACATAGAGCTATTTAGGAAAGTTTCATAATAAGCCTTGTGATATACATCTTACTTTTGTAAACTCAGTAAGCAAGATCTGACAGAAGATATAATATGAACGTTGTAGACATAATATCTGAATAGCTTGTATGATTTCGAGAGTAGTAAGTTTTACCATATAACAATTTTAATTTTTTACGGATGAAAAATAAAGTTGATATCAAGGTGCTGATTTAGATGGCAAGGAACTTCTTTACGTAGAGGAGGTTTCAGAGCTTGAACTTGTGCTTGATAAAGCTGATCAATTGGGACCTTCCAGGATTTAGGTGACTGTGGTGATTCAGTCTTCTAGGTTTGGAAGAAAAGAATTCAGTCATCATTAGAACATGAGATTCAGTGTCCTAGTGAATTTCCTCATTGAGAGTTCATCTTCTCAAGCTTGATCAGAGGTTTGGCATCACCTCCATGTTGCCTGTCATCTTACTAATTCTTATTCTGTGGTCTACTGGGCTTCTAATTTCTTGTGTTTGTAATTTATAAATAGGACCACTGGTCAAATGAGTTTTGGTTTTTCAATCGCCTCTTGAAAGGATCACTGTAATTTATGTGCAATCAATTCAAATATGGATATATTGGTACGTGGATGCTCTTGAATGCTTGTCTTTCTTGTGTTTTTGATGCTGCCTTGCCTTTAGACCTTTGTGAACGAGTTTTGTTTTCTCGAGAAGGAGGTCTGAAGTAGGCGAGACAAATTCTTAGTTGTGTGTGATAAAAGCATTAACAAAGAGAGGATGCAAACCAAAACTCCACCACTTTCACCAGCAGAAACCTTTTTTTTTTTTTGCTTAATTGGAGCATGTTGAACACCTAAGTCATGCCCCAAAATAAGGGAATGCTGATTGACACACTAGTCTTTTCACTGAACTGAACATTAGAAGTTAGAACCATCTATTTCATTCTATCCATTTTTTCTTTTTTGGTATATGATTAAAATTGATCCTTAAGAAAGGTTTCCTAGCATTATCAGTAACGCTTGACTTGCACAACAGCATTGTCAAAACATTGAGGTATGGATTATCTGATTTGTTCTCGCCTTGTATTTTTGTGCTTTTGCTTCTCTGGTGGAGTATGCCTTCTCTGTATTCTGGCCATCTTGTGGTATGAATTATTAAACTAATGACTAACGAGTTTTGTGATGCTTCTGAATTGTGTGAAGATTTCACATGCTTGTAATTGAAGATGTCCTTGTAGGTGATGTCAATATATGCGTTATTGCCTTCACAAATGTACATATTTTAATTTATTCCAACTGTTTCTTTATTCTTCTTTCTTATTTACCTTTAACATTGGTTTATTTTATCAGGCTTAGTTTATGTTAAGGTTGATTTTGATATGGAATATACAAATCTGATTGCCTGATATTTTTTAATATTTTCCAAAATTCAGTTGCTGGTTCCTCTGCACGGCCACGTACTTTTAGACAGGTATGGAATCTATAGTCTCAATGTGCCATCATTTGCAAATAGTTATTGATTTTTCTCTTCACATTAGTATCATGTCTAGTCATTTCAATAACTTTGACTTATTGTAAGTTTCAACTTCTAAGTCGATATGAAGCATGTGCTGGTCTTGTGGCCATTTTCCCATTTGTAGAGTGACCAGGAACATACTGTTCTTACTATATGTGATCTTATTTTAAACTTCATGAAGATGCCTCTAAATTTTATGAATGATTTTTCAAAATGTGGTTGCTGTTGATCCGAGATTGAAGTGAAAATATCGTGTCTGAAGTAAAATTTTCATTATGGCACCATTGTGAATCTTTTTTCCTTTTTTTCTGTCCTAATATTCAGTAGGACAGAAACCTCTTGCCTGCATAACTTTATCATTCCTCATAGGTGCATCAACTACAGAGGTGCTATTAGCTTTGCAATTACTGCCAAGAAAACAATATTATTAGCAGCAAATGTATAACAGGAAAATTCATTGGTGGTGTTCTGGAATTTATATTTTAGTTTGGCGTTAGGCTGCTTACATGCATTTTTCATTTTTCAGTTCTCCAAAGGACTAGGCGTTGAAAATATCTAATGAAGTAATTGGTAAATCTCTTCCTGTTCTTGTTTACTAAAAGTAATAACCACTTTTGTTTCTCAGGATGCGGCAGAAGAATCTGAAGAGGAAGAAGAAAGTTCGGAAGGAGAAGTTGAAGAAACGGTAGAGATCTTTAGTCTGCTCTGGGATTCAATTTACTGATGTCAGCTGTTGTCTCTAATCGTATCATATAATTTCCCTTGTTTTGACTTGTTGATGTTTGTTTTTTTTTATTTGCAGAAAAAGAAAGGGACACAAGGCGTTATTGAGATTGAAAATCCTAACCTAGTTAAGCCTAAAACCTTGAAAGCAAGAGATGCGGATGTAAGTTATGCTTCTTTTTATTGTTCACACATTTTCAGTACAGTCTTTTTAATTAATTGTCAAAGATATTTCTGAATGTTGTATCTAAGTTGGGGACTTCAATTAAATGGTGTGTCATTATCTTGTTTAATCTCCTACATTTATAGCAGGAAAAAAACAAGCACATGATCAGAAAAAACTCAAGCAAGGGTAAAAACAGAACTATATGTAACAGTTTCGTATCCTTCACTACTTTGTTTGCAACAGTTCCTGCCTGGGTGTAGGGAAAATATACACCAGTTACTGATACTTGGCCTGATCTTTTATTTGAGAGTCTCTCTCTCTCTCTCTCTCTCTCTCTGCACCAGCAACAAGTACACATATAAATGAATGCCATCAGGACTGCAGCCTTGCAGCCTTCACAAACCTGCAAAAATATGCTTGATCCTGCAAACCAAATTGAATAAAACTTCATAAATGCTCACTGCTACAAATTTGCTAGCATGATAAGAATTAACAATTCCATGGCCCTTGAAGAACCAAATTAAAATGTGGATCAGTAATTCTGAAGGGCTGAAGTAAGATTCATTTTTTGAAAGGCGAGGTTCGTTCAAACTTGTGAACAATTTTTTCTGTTTCTGGAGGGAAGCTTTGTATTACCAGCAGTATATATGGAATGTGAGCTGGAAGTTTTAGAGGTTTGGGATTGTTGATCAATGATCAGCAAGTGGAGGCTTGATATCATTATTTCACAAGAATTTCTAGATGAAAAAGTAAATCAGTGATGAATCTAATCAATGGATCCAGTGTCGGTTGAAGCTTGAAACTAATTAATAAGGAACAAATAACTGTGATTATATTTCTCTTGCAGATCTGGTATTGTTGGAGATGTCTCCATGTTTATATGTGTGTCATGTTCTTTTGGACATCTGTGTGTATGTCTTTCCCATGCACTGTCTCTGCATGTGTATTGATAACTTACTTGGCCAGCATCATGTGGACTGGGGACCTTATAGTGACCTCTAATAAAATTAACTTCATGCGTACCTTTGATCAGCAGAATGTTGTTTAAAAGGAAATCATCTGTATTTATATATATATCTTTCTTTTTAGGCAAACTGCTATAGCTACCTGTTGTATGTGTTTGCATATTGACATGATTGGCCTTTTTCTCTCACTGCATTATTATTCTTTGTGAATTTAAGAAACGTAAGTTTTACTAGCATTAGTGCTTCTCTTGAGGAATTTTTTTTGGGGTTGCTGTTACTTTATTAAGTGCCCTTTACCATCTATGTTCAAACTAAAGAAATGAAGTTTCTTTTTCATGTGATGGTTTATTATCTGCTTTGAAAATTTTGTTTCTGACCTTTTGTCTATCTTGCAGTTGGAGCAAACAACCGAGCTTTCAAGGCGTGAGAGGTGACCTCATAATTCTTCATACATTTGATTGTTTTTATTATTTTCAAATGGGCGAGCTTTATGGGTTACCAAAGGCCTTCCCCTTCCCTCCCCTCTTCAGCACAAAACAAAAAAGTCAACCAAGTACCAGGAAATAGAAATGATGTTGGACTTATCTCTCTGGGAATTCGAGAGTGGATTTAACCTAAATGTGAACTTACATAAACTTTATTTGGAGATGTTTCATTTCTTGCTTATGTTGGTAACATGGATTAAGTGAAACTGGTTTGATATTTTTGGGCCCCAATAATTTGTTGTAACTGGATGTCGATATTTTTCCCCTGCAACAGTTAAGTGTTTGTAACAACTCATTTGTATCAGTTTATTATGCAACACTAAACAAACCTTTGGATAACGACCTTCATCATATGCTATTCTGTTGCATGTGTCGCCCTGCTTATTAGACATTCAATGATGATCGCCTGTCAATGCCTGTGCTACTCTTACGCAAGATATATATTTTTTTTCTTATAGTGCATAGTTATAGGTATTTTCTGTGACGTTTTACATCTCACTCTCTTTTGAACATTTTTGTTGTCATTCAGGGAAGAGATAGAGAAACAAAAGGCTCATGAACGTTATATGAGATTGCAGGAACAAGGGAAAACAGAGCAAGCTAGAAAAGATTTAGGTAAAGTTCCTGAATGATTACCTTTGTTTTTGTTTTCCAATTAAAAATATTATGACCAAAATAATAAATATTTTGTGCAGATTATTTGAATGGGTTTTTTGATAGTCATCCTTAGCTTTGAACAACTGCCCACCCATCCTACCTTATAGTGGTTGACTACTCCATACCTTTTAATGTAACCATTTCAAATTGGTTCTTGAGGTTAAATTTGTTAATGGAAATGGGTATTTCTTTTCATACTTAAAGTGATTATGTCCTTGAAAAAATAGAGAGACTAAACTTGGTGTGTCCTGGCATGCTGAGTAATTTTTTATTCTAGAAAAAACAAAATTATTGTGCTGACAATACAACCATGTTACCATGGTAACCTACTAAGCATTGTTAAAACTGCAAAAATTAAAAATGGGAACGTCATGAAGGGATTTGTCATTTAGACAAGGATGTATTTGTCTGTTGGCTATAAGTTCAGGGTGAGTAGGGAACAACCATACTTAATTCTTTTTTATGTCTGGAAAGAATAGCTCATGTTGATGCACTTTCTTCTTCATGCATTAATTTGCAGATCTATGTTTGCTTCTTTTTTTTTTTGAAGTTTTAATGCATGATAATTTTAATATTGGTGACACTAGTAATGATTTATGTGGAAGACGTAGTGTTCTATATTTTATGTGGCGTTCTCTTTTGATTTTCAGAACGACTGCAGTTGATCCGACAACAAAGGGCAGAAGCTGCAAAAAAGCGGGAAGAAGAAAAAGCTGGTATATCTATTGTTCATTTCTAGTTATTATATGACCAAGCTAGAAGTGTCTGTTTCTCAGAGAGAATTTTTTGATTCTACTGCAGCCAAAGAGTTGAGGAAGACCCAGGCCCGCAAATGATAAGAATTGCGAAATAGATGCATCAGATATAAGAAATTCAAGTATTTTAATTGTAAAAGGGTAAATTAGTGCATTATAAGTGCCATAGCAGATATTTATTCAACTGAGAGCAACCTCTGTTTTATGTCTGAATATGAGCAGGGGAGTTCCTGCTTCCTTTTCTTTTAATGCTGCAGGTGCCTCTTCTGTTGGATCGTCTTTGCATGTTGCTGTCATGCTTGTCTTAATTATTAAATAAGCTGCTAACTTATCACCGTAAGTGGATGATAGTCATGCTAAACCGAATTAGGTGCCGTTCTTTTTAGCCCAAAGAAATCTGGGTCTTACGTCTCCAACTGGTGCGAACTAATGCTTCACCAATTTTCGTCGCTCTTAACAAACTTCGAAAGTATCTATTCATTTTGCGTTGTTGACACCGTTGGGGTATTTTATGTTGAATCAGGCAATAAATTTCATATTACTTCATTAATGAATCTTTTGACTTCAATCTAGATATGGATCGTTGTTGCTGGGAGATTGTCCGTTACATATGCTTGAATGTGTTTGAACATGCATATTCAGAGACAAGTAGAGGCTGGGTGGATTCGTGCCTTTTGTATCCTGTGATGCACGAACTGTTAAAATTTGACCTGCAACTTGAAGACGTGAGAGAAGGGAGAGATTTGTACGATTTCAACAAGTGACATTGGACGACAGCATGAGAAAATCTTGGCTGAAATATATCAAAAAAACAAACTATAGTTGGTCTTGTAAGGTTTCAAGCCAGAAAATATGACAATCCTTTCTTTATCTGCTAGAAATCTTAAGCCACAGTACCGGTATCTAGAGAAAAGCGTAGCTTCGTCTTTTGTGGCGATTTTGTTGCGACGTTACTGCGGGAAAAGCAACCTTCTCTGTGATACTTTGTGTGTGCGTGGGTGCATGCATGATAACGTGTCTCCAACAGTGCATGGAGATTTTAGATGAAGGATAACTTGATGGCACTTATTTTTCAGTACTGCATATACTTCCCCACGTTACCATGCGTCTCGCAAGTTGTGGTTGGATTGTTAAAACCAGTGGCGGGGCGGCGAATGTTTGCAAAGTTAAAGCATGAGCATGTCTTCCATGTGTCTCCATCACACACTCTCTCTATTGTAGACAGGTAAAATATTTAGATCCAAACTTTTGGTTAAGAACCTTTTTTCTTCTAAATATCACTTGAAACCCAATAATGACATCTCCACTTGAGCTTCTTATATTGCTTATGATCAAGGCTGGCAAGTGGCAAGAGTTGAACAAACCGAGTTTGCGTTCACGCTTTTATCAATAATGTAACTTGGTCGAGCGTGTCGAAGAAACAACGACAGATGGCCTAGATGGGGCCTCCTTCAATGTCAAATAGGCGTCCTTGAATTTGAGCTCTTTTGTCTATTAACAAAAGAATACTTCGACAAATTGCTTAGTAGTTAACACTTCAATAAGTTGCTGTTAAATATCAATCCTAAAATCTAACATGTTTAAAATCTACCGATTATCCGGCGTGCTTATATATGTTAGCCCGAGAGCAAACTCGTTTCTTCATGTTCAACTTGCTGCGATAATTTTACAGGTAGGAACGAGCACTCGACAAAGCCAACAAGCCAAGCCATGTAAAGTTCTGTTTGTTTTCCAGCACTGCCTACAATCGCTGAAGAAGTCGGGAAACCCTTCAAATGGGTTTCGGACGGTCGCATGCGATGCCCAATTGAGATCATGTTCCATTTGTGCTGTGTTTGAGAACTTCCGAAATGCAAATGCTTCTATGGACATCAAACTCACTTGCAGAACATTCTCGAGGAAATGGATTCTGCCAAACACTTCCTATTATTAGGGTATCTTAATACGTGTGCTGCAGAGGATCAAAAGTTGAGATGGATCTCAGCAGCTATTTGGGTGGCGTTCGAAAGATTCCCATCAATCTTGCTTGATTTCTGGTTTGTATGATAATGCAGGCATGTGAACATAATTTGCCACAAATATCTGGTTATTTTTCTTAAGATAAGGAAGCTGTGCATAAGATTGCAACTAGATTATGCCCATAAAGATGCATCCTCGGTATAGAACTCTTGACATTAGTTTCTGGAAGATTTCAACTTGTTTGAATTTTTTATTGGTCAACAGAATAAGAAGAAGTCATTGAGTTCAATATGACCTTTTGTGTGTTCACATATTGCAAAAAAAAAGATGGTTGGCAAACTTTTATCTGAGTGGGAGTATCATGATCCTTCTTTATGTGTTGAGCAATTAGTAAGTGTATTTCATCCATCGTGTAGCAAGAGAGCCGAAGCCCTCACCTTTTTGGTCTCCACGGCACTGCTTTATCCCTCTTTACATAAATTCACTCATTTTTAAAAAATGTTGGTAACTGACACGTCTATAGAGACAAATTACTAACATATGAGATAAAACACTTTCTTAACAAAAGGAGCAAAACATCTGCCCCTTAAATAAAAAGGGAGGATTCAATTGACGCATCAATAGAGACAATACGAAATAAAATATTTTTGTGGAAGCATAAGAAAGCATTTCAGTGCATGGGAGGAGGCTAAGTCTCTTTCATAAGAAAAGCCATCCCTCTCAGATCGAAAGTTATTATTTTCATGAGGCCCACGATCTTCCTCAGAAGCTGTTTGCTTTTTGAGGAGTAAATCCACTTCAAATGAAAAGGGGATGAAGAAAGATGCTCCGAATTACGTGGCGCTCCAAGAAATTGTAGGTCAACGCAGCCATCGGATCCAGCTAAATCGGCCACCGATTGGATCCACCTCGGCCAATTTATCTCGATTCAGAAGGCACACTAAATCAAACCCATGTTCATTCATGTGCTTAGTTGCATTTTTTTTTTAGGTTGCGTTCGATTCCCCACAATCTGAGATCTAAAGGGATTTAAAACTCACGAAACTGTTTATTTCATCATCCACCCCCAACTTGGATCTCAAGTCTACGCTATAGTGTAAAAAAATAAAGCCTAGGATTGAAGATCCGAGGGGGGAGAGAGGGGGTCAGACCTCAAAACTGTGATCTCTCTGCTGCGGATCTGAAATTAAAAAAAAAAAAAAGACTTTGATGTCTTAAGTTGTTTCTAACAAATTAAGCTTTGTTGATCTGAATGGCTGATGTGAAGAATTAGACCTGCAATGGTAAACATAAACTTTAAACTGTTTCTGGAACTACCAAAGATTTGAGTCATAACCACAAATTTGATTCTGTAAATGTGATCAGAACGAGTGATTTAATATGAATTGCTTCATGGATTACAGTTTTAGATGCAGAAGTTATGTTTCTTACACTACAAAAAAATTCAGACGATCGTCATAAAATATGGGCGATGTGCAAGTCCGAAAGAACTTCAGAATCATTCCAATTTTATCGGATGCATACGAGGAAACTGCAGTGCCGACATATTAAGAATTAAGATATTTAAGTTATCCGTAGAAAAAGTAAACGTGGATAATGATGGGGGCGGAATCGAACGCTTCATCATCGTCGCTGTTAGCTAGTCACAAATAGGATCTTCCGTCTCAGGACAGGCCGTTGAAAACGTGCAACGGCTGCTTTCTTTTCTCCTTCACGTTACCGCCATCAGCCCGCGACAACCTACCGTCGTCATCGTCGTTCTCCATTTTAAGCGACTACCATCGTCTGAGAGTCACCAACCAAAGAGAGAGAGAGAGAGAGATGGCGTCGTCCAAAGAGAAGCTTGCCCGGAGAACCCAAATTCTCAGCGGTCACCTCCTTGCCGAGAAATCAAGTACCCAGATGCGGGCCTTGCCGTGCCTGTCATTCTCCCCGCCTGAGGCATCGGAGAGGTTCGATTTCAACGTCCACGACTTGAGGCGGTTGCTGGACGGCCACAACCTCGAGGATCGCGACTACCTCTTCGAACTCATGAAGGGCAGCGAGCTCTTCAATCCCAGGAGGTTGGGGTCGCGGCTTTTCGTCTCCCCCGACTACAACCATTCGATGGAGGAGCAGAGGGAGGAGACCATGAGGAGGGTCGCCTTCCTGTCAGAACGCGGAGTCTTCGACGGGTGGCTCACCGGTTCCGGCCCCGAAAGCGCGCTGAAGTCGATGGCTCAGCAGGAGTGCATGGCGATTTTCGATCATTCACTCGCGATCAAGCTCGGGGTTCATTTTTTCCTCTGGTAAGAAATCAAGGGGCCGATCCTTTCTTTTTTGGTTTAACTCATGCTCTGGTATTTCTTGTGTATGTTCGAGATCGAATTTTTGAGCTATTGTGCTTGTGAGTTTCGGCTCATTGTGGAGCTTTCCTCTCTTGGAGTGTGTACTGTGGTATCCTTTTTTTTTTTTCCTCCCCGCTACGCGGACGACGGGGATGGCTATTTAATGTTTTGAAGATTTCTACTTTTCCCTTGACAAGCTTAAAGCCTTAAATACAGGTTACTGAGTTTTCATGAAAAAATGTTTTCAAAGCGTTGACTTCTGAAATCAGCAACGCTTTGCGGAAGTTCTGCTTACTATGTTATTATTCAGCATTATTAGGGAAACTTGAGCTTGAAGAGCATAATTCTTGTAGGATATGAAGTTTGCTGTCTGGTTATGAATAATAAAGAGAACCGGTATCAGAGTAGGTCTAGATGGTTTCTAGAGTTATGAAATGCGTATTTGGAGGGAAACTTTCATGTCCAGTCTTCTTTTTCTATTCTGTTCAGATGCAAAACTGGTTCCCGTCGGATTGGTTTCAGCGTCATTTTGCTCCTACCACTGTTTTTCAAGTTTTCTCAGGTTGGCCACATCCAACACTGATCAAGGCCAAGAAGTCCGCTCTGTTGCAGTACAATAGCCTTTACAGAAAAAAATTGACCCAACTGTTGGGCATAAGTGGTCAGTGCGATAAATACATAATTGTTAGTTGTTTATGTCTTAGCAATCAAGTAATGATTAATCAATCCTGAATGGTTCAGGTCTCCAACGGTTAAAAACTGCTACATAAACAGTCAAGGAGGAGCTCTAGAAGTGTCATTAAATCCTAGTTTACCAGAGTATGCATGTTTAGACTACCAATAGCATACATGAAAAAGTAAAATTTCATAGGTTATGCGACTGCCTATGTGAATCAAAGTTAGAGCTACCGTGTGTGGTGAAACTGATGTCATATATAGCTGTTAATTGTTCTAAAAGCGTAATGTCAATTTGTCAAATTGGGCATCAAGGATAAACTTGGGATAGCAAATGCAACGATTAGGTCAGTGCTATGCATATTTATGATTTGTCTATGAACTGCTATTTTAATTCCCCTTATTTGATGGTTATGATTTATGAATTATATTACTTCTTTTGAGATCTTACTTGAAATGAATTAAAGCAAAGTTACTAGGTGTGTGCTTATGAAATGCACTTCAGAAGCAACGAGGTAGGCTATTCAAGAGTGCCTAGGGAGCACGATTTTAAAAGAGGAACTTTCCTTCCCTTTCCAAAGGTAGTGTGGTTCTCATATAAAGGAGACACACTTCCATTTTTCAAGAAACACACACTTCCTAGAAATTGTTTTGTCTCCTTTCTCCCTTTTTCGCTTCCTTTTTTAGCTTCCAGTTCACTTCATGAACCACTTTCTACTTGCTTCCTGTTTCACTTCTGGTTTGTTACCCACTTCATGCTTTTTGAAAAGTTTTGAACGCCTCACTTCCTTTTTTGCTTCCAGTTCACTTCATGAACCACTTTTCTACTTGCTTCCTGTTTCACTTCTTGTTTGTTATCCACTTCATGCTTCTTGAAAAGTTTCAAAGCATAAGGTGCTGTAAATGTAGCTCCTTCCATAAACCCTGCAACTGACATGCATTTTTTCTTTTGTTGCTGCTGATCAGATAGGATGCTGTTCATAAATAATTTCTTCATGAATAAATATTATATTTATGTACAGAAGCTTAAAATAATCTTTGTTGGCTTCCGTAACAGGGGTAATGCAATAAAGTATCTGGGAACCAGACGTCATCACGAGAAGTGGTTAAAAGACACTGAAAAGTATAGAGTGAAGGGTTGTTTTGCAATGACTGAGCTGGGCCATGGAAGCAATGTAATCTGGGAATATTATCATTGCTTGTACTAGTATGTGATGCTGGTCTTTTCCCATTGTTTTGACATGCTTTGTTTCAATCATTTTGCTTAGGTACGGGGAATTGAAACTGTCACCATCTATGACCCAAATTCAGGTGAATTTATTATAAACACACCCTGTGAATCAGCTCAGAAATATTGGATTGGAGGGGCTGCTAATGTAAGAAACAGAAAGTTCTCATTTTTGTCATTGAGATCTTGTCTCACCAGCTTACAACAGTTTCTGATCTCATCTATTTAGTGCCTTCAAGTTGAATGCTTATTTTCCACCTCACTTTTGATTTTTTCAGCATGCAACACATGCAATAGTTTTTTCACAACTTTATATAAATGGGAGTAACCAAGGTGTCCATGCATTCGTCGCACAAATAAGAGATTCAGAGGGAAATGTGTGCCCCAATGTTCGTATTGCCGACTGTGGTCATAAGATTGGCCTGAATGGAGTAGATAATGGTCGAATATGGTAACTTTCTCAAGGGCATATTTCATTGTCTGTCAACCTCTCATCTTTTAATTTCTCCAGAATTCATATTTATATAAGTACTTTTTTTATTGGCTCCCAATCGCCTCAGGTTTGACAATGTTCGTGTACCTCGTGAGAACTTACTAAATTCTGTTGCTGATGTATCTCCAGATGGACATTATCAAAGTGCAATAAGTGATCCAGATCAGGTGGAAATAAATTCTCAGATTAACTAGTGCAGTTCGTCCTGTAGTTTGATATAATCTTTGACCCTGCAAGCTGTTAATGGGTGTTCTTCAATTCATAAATGAATTTAATCTCCATTTGGTTGTTACGCTATTTTTTCTGTGCTTTACAAAAAACGTTACATTTTTCTTTTAACAGAGGTTTGCAGCATTCTTGGCCCCACTAACCTTTGGTCGTGTAAATATTTCTGCCAGTGCAATTTACCAGTCAAAGGTATTTTTGGCTCCTTGCAAGAACTGGTTTTCAAATGCAATTCTCTTCTTAATGTCTTCCTTGTCCAGCGCAAAAATTTGTATTTAATATAACATAAATTTATCTTTCCTTCCAACATTTCAGATTGGACTGGCAATTGCGGTAAGATATTCACTGACTAGGCGAGCCTTTTCTGTTTCTTCAACTGGGCCTGAAACCTTGTTGCTTGATTACCCATCTCACCAGCGCCGCCTCCTGTCACTCCTAGCAAAAACGTAAGCTACTTCAGGTTTTTTAATATTTAAATTATTGTACTTAGATGACACAGTAGGTACTTGGTTTTCTTGAGTTCTTTTATGCTTATGAAAGATCGCCATACTGTTGTCTTGGTGCTGGTATTGTCAGTAGTATTATAATATTGACTTCCAGTCTTCCCCTTGGCGGTCTGTTGGTGGGTGCATGTGTGTAACATATTTTGAGGCACATGGGAGGCAAAAGAAAAAGTATCTTCCACTGTTATGATCTCAAATAAGGAAACAAACTACATCTTGACACGGAGTTATGATTTCTTGGCCCACATCATACTATTATCTTCCATTTGATCATTCTTGTTATAAGGCTAACATGTGTTGGACAATGCTTCTTCATAGTGTTGGGTAAAGCCAAGTATCAAGTGGATTAGTATCTGAGCTAAACTAGCTCTGCTTGATGTTGTATTCTAATAGGGTTGCACGTTACTTCAAATTGCTTCCAGCCATGGTAATGGATCAGAGGTTGAAAACATCATTACTTGAGCTTGAACATGAAAAATAATGGTGGTGCGATGAGACCTAGTTTTTGCTATCCTCCAGTTTATATTCTTCATTTTTATTCCATGCTTTTTGTTTGTGTATCTGAATGTCTATCTCTGTCTGAAGAACTGATCTTTATCCTTTCCCAATTGCTTTTAGTGTGTTCATGGTGCACACTAGCAATCGTTCCTTCGTCTTCATTCACTTAAACTGGTTCTGAACGCCGTAACATACAAAGCATAATTTTCATGAATATTTCTAAATATCTGCAGATATGCTATGAGTTGTTCAGCAAATGATTTGAAGAGAATTTATGTGAATAGAACGTCTCAGGACACAAAGGCAATTCATGTTTATTCTAGTGCATTTAAGGCCATGTTCACTTGGCATAACATGCGAACCCTTCAGGTAAGAAGATAATATAGATACTAATTTGTTTTCTTTCTGTTTTGATTGACTGTTAATATTTCTCCAACAGGAATGCCGTGAAGCCTGTGGTGGACAAGGATTGAAGACAGAAAACCGCATTGGCCATTTGATAGGGGAACATGATGTTCAGTCCACATTTGAAGGGGATAACAAGGTGCTTTTGCAACAGGTACAGCGTCCAAATTCACTGTTTTAAACCCCCGCTGAACAACTTTGGGTGCTTTACAGTTTCCATGTTGCTAACTTGCCATTGACATATTTGGTGATAGGTGAGCAAGGCACTTTTGGCTGAGTATGCAACGAGTCAGAAAAAGAATCAGCCAATCAGGGTTCTCGGTCTGGAGCACATGAATAGTCCCCGACCTGTAATCCCAGAGATTCTTACCTCAGCAATTCTGAGAAGCAGCCAGTTTCAGGTATCACAATCACTTGTTTATGTTAGTTCCCTCATGTCTTCAACATACCATATCATGTAATCCACTTTAAATGCTTCAGACCCAAATGTTTTGCCTGAGGGAGCGTGATCTATTGAACCAATTTGCTCTGGAAATATCTGAGCATGTAGCGCAAGGAAAAAGCAAGGAGCATGCTTTCATCCTGGTACGAATGGGACACTACTCGCTGTTTATTTTGCTGGTTCAATGCTGTTACTTGCTAGTGAATCTGCCTGTTTTTGTTATTTAGAGCTACCAACTTTCAGAAGATTTAGCATGTGCATTCTCCGAAAGGGCTATATTTCAGTCATTTTTGAAGGCAGAGCTGGAATCATCTATGGGCCCTATAAAGGTTAGTATCTGTGTCCGTGTATTTGCGCAGTTTCCCCACACGCATGTGTGCTGCTATTACTGGCACCACCATTACTACTCTATATACTTAAGTGTCGTTTACTTACACTTGAACAAGTAAGATCTTCATGACCAGAAGCCTAAAAGTTGACATGAAAATAATGTTTATTCAATGTGCAAATAGGATTTATAGGCTAGAAATATCTGGACACATCATTTTTTGTCTCCCATAAATCTTTTTGTATAACTCAGTAAAACATGTCTTCTATGTTTCATTCCAATTTTATATGATGTCTCCAAACAGCCGCATGCCAAGCATAGACATCCAAATTCGGCAGTTTCTATTGGCGAATAACGCCAAGGGTGGATGTGACATGATTAAATAAAAGGGAAAGATGAAGTTGAGAAAATTGAATAGGAAGGATGAGTTTGCCAAATGGTTAATAAATTTTGAAAACGTCGAATATAAGAAGTAACCTCGTTGACATTGTGATCTTTCATCAACTTACTAGTCTTTGAAAACTACTTATTTAACAAAAGCACAATAAACTAAACGAGAGCATAACTGTATCTCCCTTCTATAGCAAGCATTATATAGTCGGACTAACTTTTTTCTGTCTCTCTCTCTCTCTCTCTCTCTCTCTCTCCCCCCCACACCCACCCCCGGCCCCGTGTGTGTGTGTGGAGTGCGGTTGACAGAATGTTGTGGGGTTGCTGCGGGCAATGTATGCGTTAGTCAGCATGGAAGAGGACTCGTCATTCCTTCGCTATGGCTTCCTGTCAGTGACCAATGCAGCTGCTGTCCGGAGAGAAGTGACCAAACTCTGCAGTGATCTCCGGCCTCATGCACTTTCCTTAGTCAGTTCGTTTGGAATTCCTGATGCTTATCTCAGTCCATTGGCCTTTGACTGGATTGAAGCTAATTCTTGGTCTTCTGTTCTCTCAGCCAGCAAAATCTAGTGAGCAGTGACGGCGTTCCTTTAGTTAAATAATACCGATGTCGATCAAACACAATAAAGGTCTTCCTGTTTCTTGAGTCTGAATAATGCTGGAACATCTTGTTAATTAGATTACATTCATGTAAATGGAATTCATTTTTATCCCCATGAGCTGCTTATGAGCAAAACACAAACACGGACCACACGCAGAAACTGAAAATGCTTGTTCCCTACATCATGGCTGAAGACGTTGATAAGCTGTGGCATGAAGATGCTGCAACCACTTAAAATTTATTAGTGAATAGACTTACCTAATAATTGATTCGAACGAAACTTCCGGTTGGTGCAACGGCAGGTTGTCAGAAACGCCCAACTTTTCGACTTGTAACGGTGTAGTTTTCGATGATTAATTCATTAAGGGTGATGGTAGAGGGAGAGTCAACAAGCCTTGCCCCTGCTATTAACTCTGTTAAAGCAGAATTGGTAGTGTTTGATAGTCTCGTATCTAAGCCTGATTTTAAAATCAGGTTTCTTAAAACCACTGTTTGAGAGCCTCAAGAGTTCTCGACTTTCTCTCTCCTTGACCGCCTAACTATGTTTCTCTCTCTCCCTTCTCCGGTGGTGGAAAAGAGGGTGTCGACGCCCCCTGTTTATCAGTGGTGCGAGCCACAGGGGGCGTCGATGCCACTGGAAAAGAGGACACCGATGAACAGAGGGTGTCGATGCCCTTCTTTTCCGATGGAAATAGAGGGGTTTCCACTTTAGGGAGAGAGAGGCACAGAGGGAGAACATGATCGACCAGCATTCTTTGCCAGTTGAGAGAGAAACTGCAGAGGGCCACGGTAGGGGGTTGGTCGAGGGCCATGCAGATTGCAGAGAACCTGTCGGCACAGCCTCTCTCACGGATCTGAGAGCTACGCTAGAAATCCGACACCCGATCTGTCCAATCTTTAATCTGCGGATTTCACTCATTTCGGGGATCTGAAATCCACGGATTGGAGATCCATTGTTCATTATACCTCGGCCCTCCTGTGTTGGGGAGATCCGACCTTAGATCTCAGATCCAGGGTAAGCAAACGTGGCCTGTAGGGTCCTTTTACAACACAAAAAAAAGCATGAAAGTTGATGGTTTCTCTTGGAAAGCACTAATAAGTCGTCTGTTGGACTCGAATTTGTGAAGCTGTTTTCAATCTCAGATACAGCTAGATTTTATCAAACTTTGCATTTTTATTAATCTGGTTTTCCTAAAACATTTTGAACCTGCTGCCATAAACTTTGGGCAAAGAGATTTGAATCTCAACAAATTGAATGGAATTTTTTATACAATTCTTGAGAAGCCATGCTTTTCCCTCCATATTTGAAGGAAACAATAATGTAACATGACTTGATACAAATACCAATTGAAACAATTTTTCTAGAAACAAATGGGTCAGAAATTACAGCTGTCTATCAACAGAGGCTAGCATCTGTGCCCTTTTTATTTTTCGTCTGCTGTTAGTGCATTCACTTTGCAGACTGGGCACAAGTTCTTGATTAGCAGCCACTGCTTGATGCAGGCTGCGTGGTAGTCATGCCCACACTGCAACGAACCAATTTCATCTTCCGCTTTGTATTCCTCCTGCAGTGCCGTCATTGTTTAGAACATCATCATACACAAGCAGGTGAACAAATAACTGATGACTGGCGCACTCACCTGACAAATAATACACCTGCCACTCTCGCTGCTGGTCATGCTTCTGCATCCATTGCATCTAAAAGAACATTTGCAGGAAACATGTTTCCTGATCTTCATACATTTTGAGATGGACTCCTCAGACAACCCCGTCTTCACATTCCCTATCCTTTCTTCCAAAGCTAGCAACTCCTATAGTTCAAGCATCATAGCCATGACATAAATGCAGCAACAACAAAAGCAACAAGAATCCTAACAGCAGATAGAAACCAATTGAAGGAACTAGACAATGCTTTCTTTGCACACAAAGTAAATGGAGGAATAAGATCCTTTCCAGGATTTCTCGCTGTCGTTCATTGGCCACGACGGTAGAGACAGCTGAAAGTTCTGTGAGAGAACAAATTTATACATTTGGCATGCACATTATCCATTTTTCCTTATACACATCAATCAATTCTTAGCATTTCATGGACAAAAGACTACTGTAATCTATTTTTTTTTTTTAAGCAGAACTTAAATAATCATTGGTACAAAATAATTTTACTCCTTCAACATCTAATTAGGTGGACCTGATAGACCTAGGCCATCTTAACGGACAGATGATGGTTCCTATGCAACGGAAATTAGAAGAAGGAGAAAAAAGTGACAAGAAAATGGCTCATTTACCTCATACGACATGTTGTCAATATCCAACCTCATATCCCTGTACTGATCAACAAGTTCCCCAGAATCATAAAATCCTGAAAAGTCTACCATTGCCAAGTTCTGCATGAAAAATCACCAAGTAAATATATAACCCTAAGAGGCACCTTGAACAGCATTGCACCATATGACCAGAAGAAAATTTACAGAAAAAAAAAATCACCTGTGATGACAGCATTGCAAAACGCATATGATTGTTATTACGAGGGAATCTTGGTGTTTGGTCATAAGAAGTTCTTCTCTGAGTTCTAGGTATTCTTTCTCCACTTGGTTGCAAGACCTGCATGTACCTAGCAGGGGCAATCTGCACACCACCACGGGCAGTATTCTGCATGTTCTGATGAAGACGAGGATTGGTGGACTCCCTGTTAGGCGGTGCCGGTGGGGTGAGAACTGGGGCATAGAACCTGTAGCCGTTATCTCCTATAATTGGCTGCATGGCATGAGAAGGAAGATGATGCATGGGTGATGTATGCCAGACAATTGCCGGGATTCTACCAAATAATGGACCCTGGTACCCTTGTGTCACCACATTTCCAATATCAGCATGACCTCCATTAACACTGACACCTGTAGGAAACACATAAAAATAGCAGTTATACACCATCATCTCATTTTATGTGTCTAACTCTGATACCCACAAAACCAAAAACACTGGCTGTTGTTCTAATATATTAAAAAGGAAATAAAAGTTGAAGATGGTGGCACAAACCAGCCAAGGAAACTGGTATAGTAGCACAAAAGGAATATCAACACACAGAAAATGGTACCAGCTCAGCATTGAAATCTGTGCTTAATTACTTAAGAGGAAACCGCAACCAGGTCCTGTAAGTATAGCTGCAATGTAACTAGAAGTATACCAAACCCCAGAAATATTCTTTCTAAAAGAACTGCATAGATCCTACCTAGATCCATATAATGCTAATTGGATATTCTTGATCCTGGCTGAATAGTAACAAGGCCCCTCTAACCTAATGATCCAGCATGTATCCTGTATGTTCCTAAAGGTTAAGACACCAAAAGAAGGAAGATAAGTATCACAACTGCTGTAGTATGAAATTATATGTGAGCACACTTTGACTGGTACCAAGACTTGAAGGCTTCAGGCTGTATCTTGCATGGCACGGTGACCAAGCTTAGGTCTAGCAGTCATATTTTGGCTACTGAAATCATGGCATGTATTATGATCAGCAAGTGTTCCAGGTAAGCCAATTTTAACAACGTCAATGAGAATGGCATAAAAAGGGACCTAGAATACCAAAACCACCAAGCAAACATTTTTGCATCAGAGAACCTCTTTTCCAGAAAGTCTAGTCAGAAACTTTATTAAGAGCTGTGAATTAAAGAGATACTTTGATTTAAAGTTTTGAACCTATCATATTTGGTAATTTCGAAAGCAATTATAATATCATGTGGAATTTGGTTGCTGATAGTGTACCTTCCTCTAAATTGAGACGTTAAAAGACTTTCAGCAAGCAAAATGACTGACAATTTTTCCACTCTGTATTACTCACCTGAAGAAGCAAACATTCGCCTATGCAAGCCAGGAGGAACGGGCAAGCGGCTCCAACTTGAGTTGCCCCCATCACCATTGCTACTCAACTGTGCCACTGCTCCATCACTGCCAGATGGGGGGGATTGATCCATATGATTCCCTTGAAGGAACTGACCATGACATGCTATCACTTGGTCCGTGCATGCTCTTATGCTGCCAGACCTGCTTCTCACACTTCTTTGTGAACCCCCTGAGACTGCGGCATTATTGTTCTGTGTATGTTCTGAATGATTGATAGATGCGAGATTACAAACTCCTCTTACGGTTCCAGATGGATCTTCTGATTGATGCTGACAAAAATTTGTGTTAGCACCTGAAGAACTTGAGCTCGAGGGTGCACCAACCGGACAGCCTCCTAATGGTGCTTCTTCACTTTTCCGCTTGCATGCTCTTCCGGTGTCTACGAGATCAGTAGACCTGGGATAGTGATGCATCCCAGCTCCGAATGCACCACTACTGCTAGAGGATGCCAAATGACTGGAGGAGTTAAGTGGACTGGGGAAAACAGAATGAGCTGTTGTGTGGATCACATAAGGTCTATTATTGATGTTCTGTAAAAAGCTGGTAGGGGTTCTACTCAATTCTGAGCAAGGAACAGTCTGTGGATGATGGCTATAATGGTTTGAGTAGAAACTGTTACTTGCATGGTGCACATAGTCCAAATCTAGACCAGAAGGATCTCCAGAAGGCAGTAAACTTGTATTGTTGCTATTCTGGTTTGGAAAGTTCGTTCCCAATATCATGCAAGGTTCAGATTGTATATATCTATGGCTTGGCCCGATCTCTGTGTCCAAAGCTTGGGGACTGAACATGTCCTTTTGTGACGTGTCCATTGAGCTTCACAAAGGAACAGCAATCCTGAAATTTTTACATTGTCAACCAACACACATATTTAAAAATCCAAAAACGAGAGCAAGGCAATGCTGCTAAATTTTGCAACAAATGGTCCGATGCCCATGGTTGCCCAAAGTAAAAAACAATATCAAGGAGTAGGAATAGAACACACCAATGCAGAAGAAGGCACCAGAAAATAGAAAAGCAATAGGTAAATGCTTTATGGCTTTCACATGACGGTACCATGAGGTCAAGCTCAAGGAATAATACTCATGCTAAAAGGACTGAATGTATGTAATGTTTTACCTCATCTTAAACATCTTTCTGGCATTCAGACCTACTTATAACATCAGGTTCGCACTTGTACCTAATCATTTGCGTCCAATTACATTGCTCATACAAACAAAATCATCACTAATCACTAAATTGGGGAGCCAACTGTCTGTATGCCCATACAGATAAAGACACTTAGGTAATGTGCTGATGTTCTTGGATCACCAGTAATATACCATAAGACTGAAACAGCGATTGAAGCTTTTACATTGTTACTACATGTTTATTTTGGAGAAAAAAGATTTCATTCACATGTTCTATCTTTACTTAGGCTTAACAAGTTTGGTAAATAGAAATGAGAATTGAGAAACAGGCTCACCTCTCAAAAGCTGGGAGGGGCTGTTCTTAAGTTTATTTCTATCTACATATTGGTTGTGAATCTCCCCAGAAGGTACTCACCCTCCCACATGACCAGGCCATCAACCTCCTAGCATCACGATCCTGTTTCTCCATCCCTTGCAGCAGTGCTACCGCCACCACCACTAGTAGTAGTAGTTGGCACCACCAACAAGCACACAAATCGGCAACTACCATGTCCTTAAGGATATAGTTCCTTTATCATCTGCAAGTACAACCCTAGAACAAAAATTAATTGCTCAACATCCATATTTCTTTTCAAAACCCAAACATATCCTCAGTCCTGTTGGCACATCTTCCATCTGAGCAAGTTGATGCCAACTGTCACCTTGATGACCTTGCTAAAGGGACTGGCAACTAAAGACCACTTTGAAGGTCTGAGGAATAACCTTGATCATCTCAGGATGCTTTGACCCTCTTTTCTCCAGTAAATTCTAACTACACAGGCTATCAGAATCAGCAGTAACAGTGGAGGCCAACAATGAAGATGGAAGGTTCAAAGCACACAGCATCTGCTGAATACAGTTAAACACAGTAACCAATTTTGCTTAGAAACAACATTGCAATTTTTCATTTACACTGATAAAAATTCTCTCAAGAATATGGCCCCAAATGTTTTAGCTATATGCAGCAATACAAGGAGCTTTCCATTTTTGAAATAAGCTGGGTCTGCAAAACCTTTAAAGAATAAGTTCTGCTGGAAAAAGGGCGTTCATGAGAACTATAGATTAAAAAATGACTACTTCATCTCAGAGCACCTTCCTGGTTTCAAACTTGCAATCTATCCATAAATACGTGAATATTCAGTCCAACAAGCCTTCTGAATATTGGTTGCCTTTGATTAAAAAAAAAACATGATATACATATTCCACTGTGTAGTATGTATGCCACCAATGGGTGTTTAGTTGGAGCACCAAATAGAAAAGGAATTTTACATGGTTTCCGGAAAAAGGATTTTTACACAAGTATCAATTATGTGAACTTGATACATATTTTGGGAAGAGGCAAAAATCTGTGTCCCATGCACAAAATAATCCATATTGGAATCAGACTAATAACTGGCATGTAAAGGATATTGAAGAGTAAGCAAATCCTTTACACATCAAAGATGTAGAAAAAGTCTCAAATATGTCAAGGTCACCAAATTCCAAAATTTGAACTTGGGCATCAATGCTCATATATGAAACATTTATGCATTTGTTTAGAAATATGTGAAAAAAATTTACAAATATGAAAATGGAACACAAACAACCTTTTCAAGTTCATTTGCAATACTCTGTGTTTCAAAAGAAATGCAATAAACACTTACTAGTTCTTACGTTGCCTTATTTTGATTACTAGCACACCATTTTGCAGACTTTCTGTTGGAGTTGTCCAAAAAGGCAACCGAATGGATATGGAAAAATTTAAACAACCAAACTGGAGGTTGTTCTAAATATCTTTTTTCATCTGAGCATAAAAGTCAAGCAGATATCTGTATTACATTTCCAATAACAAAGAAGAGTGCAAGTCTCTGGCTGCTTATCTAGGTATTGTATGTATGAACATATGTTACATTCAATGAGAACTTGGAAGAACAGTATTGAATATTCATAAGTTGAACAGTATACAACACAACATGGCACGTTTTGAAACGAATTTCTAGTAATGTGGATGCTTACTAAGTACAATAACCAGAACTGTAGCCATACAGTGAAAGGGAACAAAATTTTGCATAAATAATAATACGGACAGAAGTGAGGAAAACTGCTTTGAAGATCATTTTGTTAAGGTAGAAAAGAAACAGGCATTAAGAAATAAATACGCCATGCCTTTGAATTTTCTGAAACTAGTTGATCCCCACAATCCATTTGCAGAACAACCTTAATATTGTTAGAGAGAGAGGGGAGGAAAGAGAGACAGTGGCACAAAGAAAAAAATTATAAGGATGCTCATTCATATACGCGAATATTTGCTTCCATCATTACAAGGTCTTTATGTACATATTTAGTCACGCATTGCATACACATACGAGCATCCGATTTACCTAGGAAAAGAAAGACCTTGGTATTATAGTTGTTTGACTCTTAGCCCATCTCAAAATGTTTTGAAAAGTGAAAATTGTTCATCTAATTTTTTAAAATATCAGAGCGGCATAACATAAACAAGAAAAGATAGGTTTAGTAATGGACGATGCAAACCAGCTTATGAAAAGATTTTCATATATGCTATAAAATAAATCATCTGTTATTTAGGACCGATTTCGCAGATGGTGGCGAGGGAAGAAGATCATCCCCTGATCCCCAAACTAGAATTTAATGAACCCAGAAAATTTTACAAGCAAACTGCAAATTAGCCAACAATACGCGTTGTACATCGCCCCAAAAAGAAGAGTTTCTAAAAGAATTCAAAAAAGTTAAAACGACAACCATATGCCAGAAAATTACAACGGAATTCAATCGCCCGATCGCGAGAAAACAATCCAAAAACAAGCACCATACTTCTCCATAGAAAAAGCAAACTGAAATTTTCGAAAGAAAAAAGAAAACACGAAAAACAACCTTCAAAGATCATAAAACTCATTAATTGACAGCAATTGGGGCGCTTCAAAAAAGGCAGCGACATTACCAGAACTCAACCGTTCGATCTTCCGGAAATAAAAGCCACAATAGAAAAAGGCAAAAACGAATAGAAAAAATATTTTGCGAAACCGCGTAAAAACGCAGAAGCAAGATGATAATCCACAATCAGCACCACAAAAGAACCACAAAAGAAAAAAGGATCTCACCGGATTCCCCGTCGTCTCTCGCGATCGGGGACTCCAAATTCCGGACCGGTAGAGGAAGAGACTCAGAGAAATCCAAGGAAGAAGACCAGACCTTCAAGAGGAAAACGAGGAAACGAGAATGCTTTTAGAAACCGGAAAGAAAATATTGGAAGGAGGAAGGAAGCAAAGAAGAAAGGCGGCCGAAGAATTCGTTACGTCTCAGACAGGAAGAGAGAGAGAGAAGGTGGGTGGGTGCGGGCGTTTTTCATGGAGCTTATGATGATGTGGATAACATGATCATGGCAATGGCAATGGGCGATGATGATGACGATGATGATGATGGAGCGCGTGCCGAATGCAGAAGGAACAGCCCGTGGATTCCAACGGGTGTCAACGCAAATTACTACTTTGAACATCTCTTCAAGAGGCTTTTACGGAATCGCCCTTGCCTTCTATTTGGTTCACGTTTGGTCTGGCATGCGCCGAACGTGGACTCCCCCTCCGACTAGAAAGCTATTTCGCTCCAAAATCGGGTCGCACTTGGTTGTTATCCAAATGTAATAATTCCACCGCAGTTTTATTGGATCTTCTTCATCCAGATTTGGATCTACAAAATCTTGATTGAACATCGCCTTTGTTGGTCCAGTATGCTATGTAAATCTATCTACTTGGTTTTGATTTTCTTGAACATGAATCGGTGGCCGTAGCATAACTGGTCGGGTTGGCGAGGTTTAGCGAATACTTAGGGCTTCAACTCTTTTTAGAACAGTTTTTGCTTAAATACTAACCAAATTCACACGCTTTTTTTATAGGGGCTAGCCTTAAAAGATTGAATTAAATTGATTGGATTCGCTACTGGATTATGCTAGATCCAAATTGTGAATCGATCCATGAAACATGTGGTAGCATTTGCATTGTTTTCTTTTCCTATGTCACTTATTAGAACTATAACATGTAATATAGAGGCTACAGTGTGACCTTTCTCTCGATATTATAAGCGACAGTCCAAGCATGTGAGCTTGCATGAATCAAGTGAGACATGGCAGAAAGCCATACGTCTTTGTCGATATTTTCTGTTTCTATACTAATAAGAACAATATATATGAGGTGGTGAGTAAGAAAAAATGGATCAAATTACACTATCTCGAGGATGATATCAAATCTATGTGTTGCTTTATCTGGATTATAAGGAATATAAACTATTATAAAGGGAGGAAAAGAGGTGGTCTGCTGATGAGTAGTCAAAATTGGAAATCGACCATTGATCAGATATGTTAGATATGGTAAAGAAATTTGGATCTGATTACTAATCAGATTCACGTTTGGAGTGCAGTTTCATGATCGAATTTGAATTCAAGTTGATGTCCCACTAGGATCTAACAAATATCCCACCCCATTGCACATAAATGTCAGATATTCAATTTAAAAACTTAGGGTTTGAATTCATGCCCACATTTCAATAAGAAGATATATAATCCAATCCATAATCTCACCCGAATCCGAACCGTTTACATTCTTTCAAAGGCTGAACTGGACCTAAAGACTCCTACTATTATTGATTGTGGCTGTTCTTCATTTTGTCCTCCATGTGGGTGTCAATCCCTTTATACATTATTCAATTTCTCGTTCACCTGCCCTAATATCCCCCTTTTATGAGGCAATTAGCTCATGATACTTCCCCTTTGCAATTGGATGAATTTGCATATATGATCTTGAAGCATCTCTTTCATTAATTTGGACCACTATTAGACATTTTTTAACTTAAAAAATAAATTAGAAATTAGGTGGACCATAAGTTGGAATATTTGATTATTGTCAACAATTGACATGAAAAAAAGTAATTCAAAAAAATAAAAGAAGAAGTAAAATAAATTGTGTGGTGTAGGATGAGCCAGTTTGGCAACAAACACAAACAAGACATTGCTTGGATATACAACTTCACATCTCAAATATGGGTTGGCTTCTCAACTTGAGAACAACATTATTAGAAAACCTTTAGAACACAAATAATTAAATTTTAAATACATTAGATCTTGATTTTATATTTTATGAAACTAATGAAGGCTCGCTCGCCTAGAACTTGGATTCATCTTGTTTAGATCTGTGACTCTGATATTCATATAGTTTATTAAATTAATAAACTATGTGAATATGATTGAAAAAACCCTTCCTCATGAAAGTCAACTCCTACCATTTATATTTTTCCTTGCCTAGATGCAGAACCTGCATCCTTCATTAATAAAATATTAGGTCAACTGTTTCAAGTTGCTTTCTAGGGTCACTGCAGCATTCGAATGCAGGTTTAACATGTCCACATTTTCGCCATTGATTTAGGAAAGCACCCCCCCCACATCAGCACATAATACATGGGGGCTTGAATGGATTCAATATAGCTTGGATCCAGAATATATGGATCTAAAAGTCCCAAGTAGACGCGGTAGATCAAGATCTGAGTTAGACGTGATTGATAAGAAACAATACAAAATGGCACATCTCACTTTCTTTAGGCGTGTCCATGTGAAATATGAGATATATGATGTGTCCATATTTTACTTATGAAACGTCTGATTAGGACCAAGTTAGATGGGCATTAGTTGGTAATTTGTTTAGTTTATGAGCTTCATTAAAAATTGACAAAACGTATATTTTAGATGTCCAAATATTCCAAAGATGTCACATATTCTAATTTCCCTTTATCAAGAGCTCAATACTTGTGACAACATCATTTATTCATGCATTTATTTTCTTCTGTATCTTACTTTTAAAATAACGCCAACAATTAAAGTGGTCGTGACTTTAGGTGCACTTAATTATCTTAAAAGCCAGGGTAAGTTGGGAAACTGCTTTGTACTTTTCTTGTTGAAGAGGTTGAACCAAAAACTCAAGTTACAGCACAAATGGGGCTACCAGAAATGCCTACCCCACACGCAAGGTTAAACATCTGTACCAAGTGGCAGCATTATAATATTTTAACGATCCAGTGGCATTTTCCCAAGTCTCTTTTTCTTTTGGTCCAATTTGGTGATTCAAACGGTACCAATTTATGGTGCAACCAAAAAAGGCATACTTTTCCTCGCCACGCTGGACATTTCATCCAAGCAGCAGCCAATGAGAACGAGCCAAACGTGGACCAATCGCCTTCCGACGCGTGGAACGGAACAAAAAGATCGGCCTACGTGGCAATTTTACAGAGCAGTGGGTCCCTTCATCCTCAACCAAGCCATGCATGGGCCCCACTTAGGCCACACCATTATTATAGGCCAAGAGTCCTGTCCACTTAAACGGATAGGGAGATCGCCTTTATTCCTGGGCTCCCCTTCATGGAGAAATGATGCGTGATATATACATTTTTATTACTTATTTTTTGGTCGAAAATAATGTATGTATGTATGTATATATAAGGTTATGAAGATGTGAGAAGTTTTCCACTAGATTTTGACACTTACCAACATACGTACTGGGTATCCCTCAAAGTCCACTAATAAATTCAACACTGGTGAATTGGCGTGCACAAGTTTCCTTCTAACACTTGCAATTTTAATGCAGTTTCTTCCTTTTGTAAGTTTGACCGGTAGTTTACTATAGTTATATGATAACCAAACATGCGCTGTCCTATTTTTAACTTCAAGGTCGGTCAATATAGAATATACAGATGAATTAAATAAAATGCAGAATTTGGTATTGTTAGTGCCTATAGTTATACATTAATGACGACAGTTGAAAACCTAAACACCATAACTTATTATTAGTGGTACTGGGTTTCCATAAAAGAGTCTCGTGATATTTTAAATCGATTACTTGGTTTATTTGACGTTGCCTGCAACTGCAGTGTTCTAATTGTTGATAGCAAGAGGAAAACTTTTCTCCTTTGAGTTTTACTAACATGCTTTTCTTATGAACATGTGAAAGTTCCAAGTTTTTTCGGCAATTTGTGTCGGTGGACCTGATGTTTTCATTTAGGAAAGCTAATTCATGGTTTGTTGGCAAGATGAATTTCCACTTCTTATGAGACTAGTCAATATGACATGTTTAAAAACACACAAATCAACATGAAGATAGTGCTTTTTTGGACATAATGGGAATTTTGGGAGCCAAAAGAATTCAAACTATCGATTGTATAGTCTATACCTTAGAAAGCATGTCACAAGGATGCGTTTGGAATTAAACTTGGGTACCTTCTATGACCATGTTTGCGGCTATTTGGCAACTGTAACAAATTGTTATGTGTCCTATTACTTACCTAAAAATTGAATTAGATTCATATACCAATCTAACACAGTTTTCTATGAGTTTATCTCACATGGGAGAGTAACAATTTGTTAACATTGTCAAACGAGTCCTTTCGGATGCAAGTTTTTAATATCCCGAGGGTCCCTCCACCCTTGTAATTGAGAAGATCCTATGAAAAATTTTATGGCCAGATATAGACAATGGGAGGAAGATGCTTCTAATGGCGAGGATGCAGTATTGGCCTTAAGAAACTTGATGAATATAACGTTGATTTGTTGGCGAGTTGTATTTGCAAGATGATTAATAAAAGCCCTCTCATTTTTATATGGTACCAATTTAGGTACTCGAGGCTTCACAACACCCCATGAAACCTAAGGAAGTCGTGGAAAGGATCATGGTCTTAGTGTATATACGAACAGATTACCCAGTAAACCAAATACTTAGAAAGACAACAACCAGCCAATTTCAACACTTAATGTTGTTACAAACCTCTTTAACTTCAAGAATACATATATCCAATAATTACACAATTAATGAGAGTCTTTAGCATTAATATAACAGCCCAAACTAATTAGTTTGATAGCCGAAACTGCACAAAACTGTTCATACCAAGTTTATGACTGCTACAATAGGTGTAATGCTGAAATTCTAATAATAAATGAACATATTACAGGAAAAAAACAACAGAAAAGATGCACATCAAGTATACATGAAAAAACCCTAATAATAAAGTAAAAAAAAAACCACATGCAAGGAAACTTTATATATATCTATATATCAAACCAATGGCCTTACTTTTTATTGTGATAACAATATGAATCCTTTTGCATATGTTTCCTTCAGAGCTTTACTCAAATTTACACAAGTTTGGCTCGCCTATCTCGAATTCAACTCATGTACTAGAAATGGTTCTATTCATTAGCTCGGATTCACCTTGTTTTTTGAACGAGTCGAGCTTGAATCAAGCTTAACCGAGCAAGTTCGAGTAGGTCATTGAATATTTACTAGATTTGGTCAACCCTTTACGATATCGGCATCCAATTGCCAATCAGATGCTTGTTGAATCCAATCACTTGGAATTAGCTACGGTGCTTGTTTCAGATCACTCACATGGGGACATCGTTCGTAATTTTTGAAAAAATAAATGAGTTACCTCGTAAAAATACCAAACAACAAGCACGCTCTTTATAAATATGAAAGAAGTTAACGGTCGCAAACACAAGTCATGCCAAGCTGCACGCGTCTCCACCAACACGGGGGGTTTGAATATTGGTTGGATCCATGCCCTGAAACCTAACCGGAACGGAGAGTCAGCGGATCCGAATGAGAACTCAAATTTGTCGGATTGGAACTAATGTCAGCCATCGAGGTAGGACTTTGAGCTGGGTCCAGTCATGGCACTAGGTTCAACTTTTGTCCGATGGCTCGACCCAAGATTGACGCTCCAATTTGTGGAAACCGGACATCTAAATATGTGAGTTCCTGGATTTGGCATGGATCCGAAACAGTGGCGGAGCCAGAAAAATTGGCTGGCGGGGGCTGGCGGAGGCTGGCGGGGACTGGCGGAAGCTGGCGTGGGCAGGTGCCCACACCTGCCCCACGCTGGTTCCGCCACTGATCCGAAACATTTAAAAATGGCATGCAATGTTCCCGGGCGTGTTTGCCTGATTGAAAAGTCCTTCATGGGTAACTTTGTTTTGGTGAATATCCTACCCATTTTTACTTTTTCTTATGTTAAACGGATTACCTAAGGTTGGGCACTAGGCCATGCTTCTGCTGAGTACCCGGTACTCAACTCGACTGGAGCCCGAACCTGAAAAAAAAGGACCGAGCTGGCCCGATAATTTATCAGGCTGGTCCAAGTGGGCCTAATAAACCCAATTCGGGCATGATAATTGGTTTTTAAAATTTTTATTAATTTATATGCATATATATTTTTATAATATTTTATTACAATTAATTATATTTACCTATTATTTTATATTAAAAATATATTCTAAAATTTAATCGGGTTGGGTCGGGACAGGGTTAGGATTTTCCGAGTTGGGCCAAGTCAAAGCCTGACTTTTTGGATGTAGGGCTGGCTCAGGGCCAACTCATTATCAGGCTAGGCCAACTTGATGCCCAGGCTTAGTACAATGGGTTTGAAGAGAGGAAAGCATAAACTACAAAATTGGAAAAAAGAATCAAATCTTTTAAAGAACTGCATCTAGCTTTTTTACCTCATTTCAGTACAAGTTGTCAAAGGTGCCAAACACCTCACAATAGTCGAGCCACACATAGGAAAACACATACTGTTATACAAGTATCCTTCTTAAATTAAAACTTGCTTCCAAGCTTTTTTTTGGACCTCTTTCTCTTGTAACTATAAAAGTAACACACACACTTGGCCAGGCTAGGCTGACGCATAGAAGCCCGGCCGGCCTATAAAAGCCTCAACAAAGTCTTCCCACCAGCCTGGTAACAAACAGGCTCGGCCCGGTTGTACTGCTCACAGGTTGGACCATCTGTCAAGTAATACATCCCCAATTCAATTTAAATAGATCGCCTAATTATCCAACTCATATTGAACATATAGAATTATAGTCACGCGAAGATCTCTCTATTTATATATATAAAGGGGCGTATTAATGAAACTTCAACTACTTAGATGGAGCTCCTGTTGGTCAAAATTTAGACGTAAGATTGGAAAGTTCAACCGATTGATTTGAGCAGCCATCCGTATGTGACAAAGTTTGAGTTAGAGGAGGAAACTAAAATAAAATAAATTATAAGAAGGCTCCCTCACAAATGGTCGAATGTACAAATAACCACCTAGCTTTTGAAGCTAAACAAATGGATGCTTAATTTTTCTTTTAATTCTCAAATTGTTGCTTCCAAACTAGGGCTGTATAATGAACAGAGCCAACTCGAACTTGCTCGGCGATGTTTGGTTTAAATTGGACTCATTTATAAGCGAGCCTAGCTTGAACTTGACTGACAACTTGAGCTTATAAATGAGTCACGTTTGAGTTGCATTGCATGAATTCGACTCAGTAGGCTCGAGTAAGCTCGTTTGATGTAGGTTATCATCTTTTTTATAATTTCCAAACTTGAAACTAAAGAAGGATATCATGTTAATGGAGACTTGGTACTTGAGCTGAAACGAGTCATGCCGAGTCGACTTGGCCGAGTTCAAGCTAGACCAGGCTCTCGTACAGCTCTACTACAAACCAATAATGTTAAATTAAATCAATAATTTTCTCCAGCCAATATAACTTATATAATAATCCGACCCACTCCCGGGCTCGGGCCTCTAGTTTAGCGGATCCCAACTCGCCCCTAGCAGTTTCGGCTTTAACCCTAAAAAGGCTAGGAACCAGGACAATCTTCTCATCAATAACTCCTTTTATAAACCCTTGAAGATTCCTCAAAATCTTCGATATAAGACTAAACTTATGGGGTGTTACAACTTAGCCGACAATGAGCTGCCAAAGGTTTATATTTCTCTCCCTATTCCCGTAATGGTAATAAAAATTCTTATTTTTCCATGCTTTGTTTTTCATATATTTTTATTCGAGAAGGGTAATTTTGTAAAATATTCCTCTAATTAAAAGTTTTTTCCCTTTTTGTGGGGTTTGAAGGTAGTGGGTTGAAAATTATAGAAAGTTAACGAGTGATTTGTTATTTTCCCGTTTGCTATTTGACATGCTCCGTTTAGCATATAAAATATCTTTTGAATACGCCGTGTTGACATATCGTTTTCAAATTTATATTAAATGGACACCTCCCTTCCATTTCAAGATAACACAGCAACCTGTTTGATACAAAATTATTCTTGTGACTGCATCTTTTTTAATTAATCTACCTTAAGAGAGTGTTCAATTATCATATATATATATATAAGATTTGCAGTGATACAAGACCTTAACATTTGAAATTTTAAGACTTGAGAACTCTGAGTTAATAAGTATTTGAAATCTTTAGACTTGCATCAAGAAATCCAATTTATAGTTTGGTATATGAAATCATCAAACATTCCTTGAGAAGCCAACATAAGGATGATTAGAACCATATTAAAACCTGGTTTCATGATCAAAACAGGCTTTTTTTAAACTAAAACAAAAATTTTTGGAGATGATTTAATTATCTTAACGAAGAAGAAACAGAATTCAGGGCCAATTTAAACTCCTCTTTTGGAAGTCTATAAAACCAAATATCAGATGATCTGGACCCTGTAAGAGCTGCTGTCTCTATGATCCGAAACGGATTTGACAGCCCAGTCGAGGAGGAGGAGGACGCGTTGGTCATTTATTGAAAAGTCCTGCGCGTCTTGCGTTTCTTTATCGTTTGGGTCGTGGCAGGACGGCAGGGAGAGGCAACAAAATTGCAGAGCGAAGCCAAGAGACCGATTCTTTTCTTCTCCTTCTTCCCTTCCTTTATTTTTTCCTTTTTTCGCTTCCGCCCCTGATAATTAATTTCTAAATGGTTTATTTCCATTAATTTCTGGAGGGAGGGAAAGACAGGGAAAGGGAGATCCGATCATTTTTTTTTTGTATTTTTTTTTCTTTTTAAATTTTCCCGGAATAAGATCGGCGGGAGGAAGAAAGAGGGAGGAGGGAAAGAGGAGGAAGGAGAAGGGAAGGGGAAGGAGGGAAAATGGCGTACCGGGCGGACGACGACTACGATTACTTGTTCAAGGTGGTGTTGATCGGCGACTCCGGCGTCGGGAAGTCGAACCTCCTCTCGAGGTTCACGAGGAACGAGTTCAGCCTCGAGTCGAAGTCCACGATCGGCGTCGAGTTCGCGACCAGGAGCATCCACGTCGACGATAAGGTCGTGAAGGCGCAGATTTGGGATACCGCAGGCCAGGAACGGTGAGCGATCTGACCGGAGCTCCTTGGTTTTTGGATTCGATTTTATGTAGTGTTGTTCTGGTTTTGTTTTGCGATTTTTTGGGGTTTTGATGGATAGATCTTGACGAAATGGTTCTGCTGGCTCGTTCTTCTCGGAGTTTACGTGTTGTAGTTTTTCAATGAGATCAAAGCATCGGTCTATCTCTCTTTGATTCTTGCTCCATTTTGTTCTTTATAATCGTCTGCTGATTGAGCTCGTTATGATGGATGTGGAGTTGGCGCCTAGAGTTTTCTTTCTTTCCTTTTTCCATGTGATTCCTTTTCATCTTTCTTGAATTTGAGGAAAATGTGGAGCGCACGACGTGAAATTTGTTGTTTGTAAAAATTTACAGATCGGCTTCCTGATGGCTTGTTCGTTCAGCAGTTCTCGTTTTTTATGCTTCTCTTGGAGCAAACTTAGATCTCACGTGTTCCTTGCATTTCTACCCACTAATGTCGATTCGTATTGATGGAAAAAGGGATCGCTAGGAAAAACAATGGCGACAATGGTTCTCTCGAAAATTAGAATGAATCTTTCTTCCCCTGTCTTGCTTCTTTGGTTTCTGAATGGTCTTTCTTGGGTTCACTTATTTATGATGATGTGGTAGTTATAAGTAGGCATGCATTAAAACTAGCTTTGAGTATGTTGATGTGATCGCATACCGATCGACTTGCAGGGAAGGTGACATACATTTTCTACGGGTCTAACATATATTATATTTAAACAATTATGTCGAATACGTCGTCCTCCTTTTTTCTACCTTCTAGACTAGGGCCGTGATTGTTTGTCCTTGTAAAATAGAACATGGGAAACTATTTAGTGAAGAAGTTCTAAAAATTCGGTGCAGGCACCCTAGGTGTTCTTCGGGTCTCGTACAACAGGTTACCCTTGCTGTCAAAAATGTGCCTAGGGCCTTAGGCTTAGTTGATCACCAAGGCTGGCAGTTTCTTCGGGAACCCGCCATTTGAGAACGCCCATCCGTACTCCATAGTGTATGGCACCTTGGCCTAGGGGTTTTTCCCTTCATCTACATAACTTTTTATCCTATTTCTCTTCTTTTCCTGTTATTTTATTTTTTCTTTTTTTCTTTTGCCATCTGAAACAATTTTTTTTCTCTACCGACTCAGGCAGAATTTTTAGTTTTTCCTTCCTTTTCCCATGCTTCAGTTTGATGATAATGGGTTTTCCATTGAAAAATGCTTCAGTTTTGTTGTTAATTTAAAAAAAAAATGAATATTGTATTTTTATTGGTTTAATTTAAAATTTTTGGATCGCTTAATGCACCAGTTTCACATAGTAGTCCTGCCTAGGCTCTAGACTAATTCATTGTCTTGGCTGCACCTAGCACTTTTGACAAGATAGCAGGCTACGGTAGCATACAAACAAACAACAGGCGTAAGCTTCCTTCCCAAATTCTTGGTTCTCAAGTTGTTGCAAGATGTCAAACTTAAATAGGTTTTTTGACCAAATCTTCACCTTTCACTATCCATCTCTCTTGGGGAAGGTTTTACGAATTCCAGTTGAGCAGTATGCATGCTTTATGACATTCATGGTTGAAAGGCCAGCAGACATTAACAGTGGTCCATTTTGCAACTTGCAGCAGTAGAAAGAAATTTGCTTGCTATGACTTTTGGAAAACTGTAAGCTACCTAATCATGTAAATTCACTGTAATTTCCAATGCATCACCTCCCTTTATCTAGAAAGGCCTTTCCTTTGATAGAGGAAACACCAGCAGACTCAAATGTACGGTGCAAAAATCATTTTCATCAATAGCATGGGTATTGCAAACATATATCTAATTTTCTAGGGGAAGAAAATTGGTGGGCTTACTCCAAAATAAGCTGGAGCATTGCTTGGACGAGAAGTTATCATTGCGATAGGACCAATAGCTCACAATGAGGCAATGTGCTTAGGAGGTTATGTTTTCTTTGCAGTTTCATGAAGAAACAATCCTTGGTTTCCTTATTAGTTATTACACAATATTCCTGTTAATTGAGGGTTCTGAAATAATGTTGCATTGGGTAGGACTAGTGCCTAGAAGTGAAATATTCAAATAACTGATAATGCATGGAAGCCTCTTGACTAGCAATGCACAATGAGCTTATTAACTCAACTTCAACCTCCATAAGCTATCTCGATCTTGACTCATTTATTGAATGAGTTGAGTTCGAGTCAAAGGGATTACTTATTTATTTAAGCATGTTGAGCACGAGCTAGGCAGGCTCAGACAATGTATTCGGAGACCCACGTAAGCTAGTTACGTGGTGAAGAGCATTACATGGTGCTTTATCTTGTTCTCTTTGTCGCACAACAGAGCCTCATGCAATGTTCAACATAAAACGTAGAGGAACTATACTTTTGTCCATCTCAAACACTGTTCTCCACCACTTAATATATCCTAGAAGACTTCAATGAAAAAGTGAGAGGTAAGATGGAAGTTTGTACAGTGACTGAAGTTGTCTTTTTATAAGAATGATTGGATTAATTTGGCCCAAAAAGCCCTGTTATAGCTCGATCATTATTGACAATGGTGATCACTTTAAAGTAAAAGTAGGCACTTGTGGGGAGAGAGGGGCAGATTTCATGTAATTGGAGGAGTTTCCTGTTAATAGTTAATGCTAATTCTTGTTTATGACTTGTACTATGGTGTGAATAAATTGATATTTAATCGTAGATAAATGCTTTACAGCCTAGAAGTCGGCTATGTGGATTCTCTTTGTCTCTCCTTGATGAGAGTAAATGCTATTTCTTCCAGGTAGCTATGTATGCGTTTTTAGTATCTTAATCAGCAGTTCTTTTTCAGTCAAGTGTTTACAATGTACATTCTAATGGTCTCCCATGAGCTATACGGGAAGCATTCTTCATTTTTTCTAGACAATAACACGATAATGCCCTCCTATGCGCTCTCTTTTGTGATTTCGATTACATTATAGCTGTCAGTTGTTCAACTATTTATAGACGGTAAGGAGCCTGTTGATGTTGCTTTTAGAATAGCTAGTCAGTCAATAACTATGTCAAGAGGGGTCTATGTTGTTTGAGTCCAGCTGAGCCGGTTTGATGTTTGACAAGAGTCTTAGAAGGTCTGGTTCATGGGTTGAACTGGAGTTGAGCTTGAGTCCACTAATCGAGTATAATTTTTTCTTTTTATTTTGTAAAAATGTGTGGAAGAGGGAGCTAGCATGTTTTGAGAGTAGGATCTAGTCATCTACCATTTACAATTTAAACAGGTTACAGGTGCCTGTTGCACTAAACATAACTTCTTAAAGGCTAAAGTATGTTGTATATGTGCTCTTTTACGAGCTTAAGCAATCTGGCGTTGCCTAGCTTGGGCTTGATTCATACAAGTAAATGAGTGAATGTTTTGGATCCAACATGGTTTGTTAGAATAATCAAGTTAAGTTCGAGGTGATCTTATATGTGTCGAGCTCGAGTTGAGCTCTGGTTACTCAACTTGTTATGCAGCCCTATATGTTAGGTCATATACCACACTGAGTTCTTTCCCTTTCTTGCATGACATAGCTTACTTGGATGCCATGGTCTTCATTTCCTCAATCTTTTCCTTTTTTCTATTATTTTTCCTTTTTTCCATTTCTATTATCTCTTGATGATGGTGGATGAAACACTGGTGCAGTATCGATATCCTTTAGTTGTTGAGGTTTGCTATTAACATTTTTTGCCCCTTAATTTACTGGGTTTTTGAAATTTCTCTGGGCAGAATATGTTCTTTATGAGAAGCAAATTGTTGTGATGGACAAAGTATTGTATTATTTAGAAGGACTAGTTGGTTGTCTTGGTGTTTCAACTTTCAACCGACCTGTGATACATGACATCCTTTTGTCAATTGTTTGATTGACATGGTTGGTCGCAGAAACTATTTTGTCATGTCTTGTGTGCATGGCTTGGAGAACATGAAGTGAAATGTGAAAAGTTCCTGAATGTACATATCAATTAGGAGATAAAGATCTGTCGCAGCTGACTACTTTTCAACATTGGAATTCCTTTTTTGCCCTTGAGATATGATCTATTGTCAATCTATTGTGCTTTCTTGTTTGGCTGACATACCATTGTGCCTATGTCCATTGTATTGGAAAGAGAACTAAACAAACTAGTCGTTCATGTTTGAGCTGTGGAATTGGGTATTTATGCATCACAATGGTTCTCTTCTGGTGCACCTGAAAAACCAATAATTCTTTTAGCACAAGCAAAAGCTATGGCTGGTACAGATAACTGAAGTGGTTGGAGTTGTGTAAAGGTTTCAAAAGTTAAAAAGTGATCGCCAATTAGCTTTTTTTTTTTCCGTAAAAGATCTCGTAATGAGCTCCATTTATTTCAATATTGCATGTTATCGATTTGCTGATTTTTTGTTTCTTAAATATTCACACAATGGGTCTTCACTTTTAGTTTTATTTCCATTTTCCTTTTTGAATAGTTTCCAGGTAATCAATATTTAAGATGTCTCTTTGCAATTGTTTAACCATGTGATAACTGACTTTTTTTTTTCAATCCTTTTGCCTTTCAAAGATACCGTGCTATTACAAGTGCATACTATAGAGGGGCTGTGGGTGCACTTATTGTTTATGATGTCACCCGTCATGTCACATTTGAGAATGTGGAAAGATGGTTGAAGGAGCTCAGGGATCACACAGATGCCAATATTGTGATTATGCTTGTTGGTAACAAGGCAGACCTTCGTCATCTACGGGCTGTTTCGACAGAGGATGCCAAAGGATTTGCTGAACGAGAAAATACCTTTTTCATGGAGACATCAGCATTAGAATCTTTAAACGTGGAAAATGCTTTTACTGAAGTTCTTACACAGATATACCGTGTTGTCAGTAGAAAAGCTCTTGATATTGGAGAAGACCCAGCTGCCTTGCCCAAGGGGCAGACCATCAATGTGGGCAGCAAAGATGACGTATCTGCTGTGAAGAAAGTTGGATGTTGCTCTGCTTAAGGCCCGGTGCTGAGATGTGGCTAGTTGCATAGACCATTCTCTCTCAATCTCTCCTTTGCTGTGCTAATTGAATCATAACCAGTATCAGCAGTTTGTCTGTGATTTTTAAAGTATCATGTTACCACAATCTTTCTTTTTTTTTTATTCGTTCCTCTCTCCACTCCTTATTTTGGTTCGATTTGGATTTTGTTGTAGTGAACATTTCAAAGTAAGTATCAGTTTAATAACACTGTTTTGCTTTTACAGCACACAAGTTTCCGTTGGGCATTTATTTACTTTTTTACGTCCACTCCTGTACTTTTGCCTTTTAATTGCTCAAGAGGCTTCCAATATACTTCAAGGCATAAACAGACATGCAAATGTTCAATTATGTTTATGTGATTGGTGTTTGGGGAGGTTACTCAGTCTATAGAAATGCAGGTGATAGATTTCAGATCTCTCATCAGTTGGGAAATGCTGTTTCTTAAATCAAATTTTGATTGACGGATATTTTAAACCCGCAACCTCAAAAGCTTGGCTCAATGGTTTTGCAGATGGCCAAGATGGACTTTGTGAGAATGGATGAGTCATGGAGTTTGATTGACGCATATTTCTCGTAGAGTGTCTGATTTAAACATTCCTACGGTAACTGCAATTGGGTAGTCGGTCAGGAGTCCTGTATGGAATTGATGTGCCACATTTTTGTTCGATGAAAATTGTTGTTGGTCTTGTTTGCCCACAATTACAGAAAAATCTCTAATCTCAAGTCTTAGAATGGCCATTTTGTAAGGAGCCATCATGACAGCGGAAGAAATCAATCCCCTTAATAGGCTGCGACACTGTGGAAGGTGAGATTACCAAGTCTTGCCATGTGCCTGGTGAGAGTTGAGTTGGTTCGTTCATATCCCCACTGGATTTGGACCATGTAAACGAACTCTTGGTCTGCAATTTTTGTGAGGTCTGCAAATAGTTGCATAATACTTTCCAGATCTGACTAATGGTTTTAGACGTGGGGGAAATCTGATCAAAACCCATAAACATAAGAATAAAAGCCAATCTCCCCTCCATATATCCCTAAGCTGCCGAATGGATCCCCTGGTAATGTAAAATGGAAGTTTGAATCTTTCAGTATGATTAGCTCTTAACTCGTTGAACTTTGGATTGCAATGTGAAGGCCCTACTACATCAATAAGTTGTGGCAGACTTCAGCAATGGATTTAAAATATTTAATTTCTCAAACACATCTAAGCTAAGATCCACGAAACTGATATCGCATAATTTGGCTAATGTAGCAAGGCTTTAGGTGACGTGCAAGGTTTTACCGAACACAAGATCCTTGATTCTTAAACACTTCTAGGGAGATAGATCCCTGAAACTGATATGCCATAATGTTCAAGTTTTTAACAAACCGAAATCACAAGTTACGTTGTAAAAGATTCCAACCCGAGATCATGCAAGGAAGGTCTTTTCTTTCTGCTTTTCTAAAGAAGGAGAAACAGAACTGGGATCTTAAATATATGGATCTCAGAATCTCATGTCAGGTATAAAGTAATCAGATGGTCCCTCGAGAGTTCTTGTTCTTGACCTTTGCTGTTGGATTCAAAATACGTGCTCCGCAGAGGTAACAAACACAGACACGTTGTCATATCTTATCTTTTTGTGCGATTGCTTTTCAAATATAGTATAGAGGGTATGAGCGTTCATGGACCGTGATGTTAATGTTGCTTCATATGATCCTACATGAAAGATTCGGGCTGTCTACAAACGCTCCTTTTCTATCAGCATCTCATATGCACGGTTGAGGATATAGAAATTTCCAGAGACATCACACAAAAAGTAGTCGCCAAAGGGCAGAAACGAGCATTTGAATGAAATTTTTCGGCATAAACCTGACATCTTTGAAATTGGTTTTAGCACTAGGAAGAAGAATCATAGTTCGTAAATCGATAATTCTTTGATTTTATAAAAGACGAGTTCTACTAAAAACAGTTAATATCATTTTACTGGTGAAAAAGCTAGGACGATTCTTGCCCTCACAAGCGAGACGAGTTTTGAGGGCGAATTTTCATTCAACGTTGGTTGAGCATCATAAGAAGTCAAAGAAAAGGAAGACTTTATCTGAAGGAAAACTTGCCCTCTTCCAAGCACGTGGTGCCGTATTTCTTGGAGAGACTTTTTCGTGGCTCTTACGATTCTTCCACAATTATTGGGGCCGCGGGTGGAGCAGAACCATCAATACTCGATGATGTAACGAAAAGAGGCCCTAGAAACATTTCAATAAAACAAAATCTGGTGGTACCACCTAAGAATTTTCCGGCGATGGCAGTGGACGAACTCCGAATTTCTTGTCAATTTCCCAACCACACCTGATTCCTTAGATACCAGCGCCCACACGTCTCCAAATTCCCCGCTTCTAAAATGTCTTAAAACTACATTTGTTTTTCTTGGGTCTGGGGCCCAACCATCCATCTCTCTCTCTCTCTCTCTGAAATCTGCTGTTTGTTTCAATAGTTCCGGCAAAATGAGAAATCATTAACAAAAATTGGATGACAAGTAGTCACCAAGAAAACAAAAAACTAAGAAACAAACAAACCATAGAACAACAAGAACAGAGAGAAAAGGAAGAGCTAGTCTGCAGCTGACCGCAGTTTGCTTCGATAGTGGGTTTCACATAATTCCGATCAGCCTCAGGCAAGAGATTCGAAGTCATGCTTATACACATGTTTGCGAACAAATCTTGGAGCTGTTTTTAGAAATGAGTAAAGGCTTCAGTTGCTATTAGCTGGGAAAAAATGGCAGCTCAAGTGGATCAAAGTAGTACTTACTACTCACACTTTATTAATCAGGGGCAGAGCCCTAAAGAAATATATACCGGCAATGTTCTCTAACCTTAGCATATATAATATACAAAAACCGTTCACTCTCAACACCGCCCATCACCCACAAATTGAAATAGAAGCACAAAACGAAGAAGTACCACGTATCTGAAGAGCCTTCGGTTTGGAGCTCTGTTGCTGGATCTTAGCTTCATCCATGGCTTGGATAACCAAAGAAACCCTCTGCGTAATATGTATAGTTTGAGCCCAGGTCGTGAAGTTCCGTCACCGACCCACTGCTGGATCCCGGCCAGCTCCCCTGCTGGAAACTTGAACACATCTGCGCGGGGACGCCGCTACTGGAAGAGTCGTAAGCTTGTGATCCAGCATTAGAACACGACGGCGGCTGAGTCTCGGGTGCCTGCAGCTTGGCCGGGAAATTGAGCAGGGCCTTCGCGCCACGCATCTGAAATGCGGTCTTGTCATAGGCTAAGGCGGCTTCCTCAGCGGTATCGAAGGTGCCCAACCAGACTCGCGCCCCCTGGCGGTTCGAGTCCCTGATCTCCGCCGCGAACTTGCCCCACGGCCGCCTCCGCACCCCACGGTAATGCCGCTCGCCGGAGTTCTGACGCTGGGGGGCCTTGTGCGGCCGCCTGTTATCTTTCTCCGGCGTCCACCCGCTGCTCCTGGCCTCGTTCAGCATATTGTAGAGAACCATGTCGCCGGAGTCGTTCTCATCAAGGGGGAGCTCCGTGTCCTGCTCGTGTTTCAGAGGGACCATCTTGAGGAAATCTTGTGTTGGTGGAGGACCAACTTCAAGAATGGCTGCCTGGTGCGAGATTGACGCATATTTGTACAGGGAGGTTGAGTGGATGAGGCGGAGAGGGATGTTGCAGTTTAACGAAGGTGCAAGGAAGCAGAGGAAGAAAGAGAAAGGGCGGGACAGGAGCTCTGTTGTGGCGTTTCTTTAATCTGAAAGACAATTTTGATGTGAAAAATTGGGGCTTAGACCTGAAATGGTGACGTTGGGTTGATGACTTCATTGTTGACACTGCAGCTCTTGAATGGTAGCCATCAATCTTTGAATGGCTTTCTGATAGTCAAACTGTTGTGTGAAACAACGGCAAGGAGGTAGGGTCCAGATATGGATACAGAGGGAACGTTTTGGTCTTCAATTTAATTCATTTTTCTCCGTTTATTTTTCCAAACACTTCTCCTTTCATTCGCTATTTGGTACAGCCATTCATTGTTTTTCCAAATTCATCTTCTTCTTGTCTTTCTCTCATTGTAGTCTCTAAAAGTAAGACCTCAGCAAGGATGGACCAACCATTCGTATGATCATGATCTTCGAATAATCAAATTTGAACAATGGATTAACAATGATCAAGGAAAAGCAGAGATTAATGGAGACTGTATCTGGAAGTAGATTAAGAAGAAGGGCAATAGCTAGATAAGGACATTGGGTTGCGTGGATGGTGGGGCTTCATTTACGGCCAAAACATTTGGGTCACTTTCCTGTCACCACCTTCGTCGTCGGCCGGCCGGCGACACATGGGTCGCCGGAGCTTATAAAGAATGATGGTCGGTGGGATTTTCTGGTGCGGCCATGTCGGTGCCCCTCTGTGCTAACAAGTTGATGTAAAGTACAGTTTTTTCTAAATTTTATTGTAAAGGTCATTCGGTGAATTGGCGATTCAGCGATTTAAAATTTTAAATGAACTGCTTGTGAATTAAAAAACACGTACCAACAAATGATTTTCTTGGAAGAAAAAGACATGTAGAAGTTAGTTAAAAACAAAAAAAACTTAAAAAAATGTTTGAAAGATCGTCAAAAGACAGCATTTCGTTGTTGAATGGGTCATTTACTTGCCAGCAAATTGGATTCAAATCGACCCATCCAAGCCCATTCTGACTATTGGTCAGTTAGGAAAGTTTTTTTTCTTTTTTTCATTTTAGTTTAAGTGATTTAAATATCCATGACTTTGTTCCAAAATCAAGTTCATGAACAAAATCTGCTATAATTTTTAAACAGATTCATAAAACATTTACAAAATGTTGTGCTGAAAGACCGTTTGACAGATAATATATTTTGTAAGTATTGTATTAACGTAGTTGGTGAATAATATATTCACCCTTGACTCGACCCGACTCTCTCCTGACCCAATCATCAGTCGATCCAAATCCAAATTCGAGTCAAGAGCTTGCCAACTATGCATAACACTAAAAACCCACTGCTGAGGTTTAAGAAAAAAAGGAACCATTTAAAAAATAGTAAAGCAATCGCTTGTTTCTGAAAATATGAGTATAAAATAAAGGGCTTTTTTGAAAAAGCTCAAATGAAAAGAAGTGTCGGTCAATCCCACCTTCTGCTCTTATCTGGCGGGCTAAAACATTTGGCTCCTTCTGTTTAAAATACTCAATCTTTATCGAACTTAAAAAAAATCACAAAACAAAAACGTGCAAATTTGAGTTCATAATTGTTCTAAAATTAATGCTTACAAAATTAACAAATGAAAGTTTTTTCACTTTTTAGACTAACAATCGATAGAGACAATGATTCTATTGTTTTGATTGCATACATCTGCTGAGTAATTTAGCTTCAATCATGCAGTTAAATTGATCAAAGAAAAAATTTAAACACTAAAACACCAATTTTTTTTTTTTTTTTAGCAAAGACAGAATCTGAGCAGGGTGCATTCTTGTCATGTCCTTTCTTTCACTATTAGATCATAACAAACGATCTGCTTTGAAATCTGGGTGGTCCGTTAATTCTGTTAATATACCAAGAAAGATGGAAGGATGTAAGTAAACTCACTTAATTTAGGCACATGCCTTTGACTGGGCTTCCTTGTCCCTTCTTTGGATAATACATATATAAATTATTAGAAAATAAAAACTTTTCCAAACAATTTTTTTTTTTTTAAGTTGATTCTAAATCATACAACTATGATTCACCTACTATTGTTCGTGATAAGCTCTTTCCCCCGCTGCAGATTTTCAAATTTTCAGAAAAGCCGCATCAAATCCGTCACCATGCAGCCATAGTTTGGAGCCACAGGTTTCTGAATGGTCCGGCACCAAAAGACTTGACCGAATGGACTTAGAATTTGGCTGTTTATTTTTCCATGATATAACAGAATTCGATTATGCTGTTGATTTGATGGCCTTTCCCCAAAATTAAACCAAAGTTTCGTAAATGAATCTCAATTTATAAGCCAACAAATCTGAGGCCCTTCATTAGAGCATTTTATGCATCGAACACATAATTTTTTAAAATCTTTTGGCTTCTATATATATATAGTGAATGAATGGTCATTTATGAAGATCATGCGATCCATTTGTGATAAAAGGTTGAAAAAAAATATTGAGAGAAAACAACAAGACTTTTCTCTCAAAGTTATTATATTGGATTGGACAGTCTTCATCAATGAGCTGCTAAATTTGAATAATTAGAACCACTATATATATATATATATATATAATGTTTTGCATGTGAATAGGTTGTTGGGCCGTATAGACTAATAGGAGGTGGCACATATCATTTTATTTCTTATTCTTACTAATAACTTAATTTAAAATAACGAAAAATGAAAAGAAAAAAGCTTTTCTTTTTATAGGATAAGAAGAATCGTCGGGATGTTAGGGTTGGACGAAGAACATTAAATACAAGAATAGAATCTGACATGTTTGGGACGAAGTTCTCTACGTCATCGCCGGTGCTCAGCCAGCCCTTGTTGAACGCCTTGACTGCCCATCGACCGTGACCAAATTCCTCTTTCTCTCTCTAACACTTGACCAAAACTTTTAAATAAATAAAAAAAACTTTGTACTTTTGTTTGGAAAGAGCGCTTCAGGGCCCCTCCATAAGAAAAAGCAACCAAACTGACATGAAATAAAAGGGAAAGAAAAAAGAGAGAGAAAGGATTGCTAGGTGACGAGGACGGATGGGGTCAAGGAAAAAGAATAATTTAAGCAAAAAAAATGGAGGTTGGTAGCACAGGGATTAAGCTTCAGTCAAATTCTAGTTTCTTTTTTCTCAAGAAAATTGAAGTACTGTCCCCTTTTCATCTTTTCTTGTCACTAAATTATTGAACGACTTTGACTATAAGTCTCCATAGATATGTTTGACGATTCTTAACATTACATATTGTTACTGTTCAATGACAGATTCATGAAAGTGCAGGGTTGTTTCATGGATCTGTGTCAATTATATACTAGATATTAAATTTGTTACTGATGCCAAACAATCTCGAAGGTGTTCCTTCCATAAGTAGGACGTGTAACAAATCAATTCTGTTAATTAGTGGGATCGATTGAATGGAAATGGCCAAGCATGGCAGCTGCAGAACCAAAGATTTCCTTTGAAGTTTTATTTTGCAGAGAAAGAAAAAAACAGGTCGAATTTTTTACATGAACTCCAATGTTCGATCAAGGGGAAAGATCTGTTACATCCCAAGAGCATGGGGATAAAGGAATTAGTAAGGCAGAACAAAGGGCTACAGTAGTTAAGAAGTCACCGGGAGAGAGACTGCGACCATGTTTTCCTTTTGTACAGATGAATTTTTTTCAGGGAGGAAGAGCAGGAACATCGTTTTCTTGTTCTAAATCACGTGTTGCTTGTCCCCAAGTGTCGCCAGCTCGTGGTCGCCAGGGTTCTCACATGTCCATCGAATATATATATATATATATATATATATATATATATATATATATATATATATATATATATATATAAGTCCTCCCATTCGTCTTCTTCAATAGTCATTCTCCATCCCACAGTGGGCCATTCATGTTCTCTTGCAGGCCACCTGTTTGACCGACAACACCACAAACAATCGGTCTGCACCAACTTAATGAATCAAACATTGCAAAATGTGAACGGATGCATGCATTCAAAACTGTCTTCCCACAATATCCATAAATCCATGGATATGATCAGACAATGCGTGTGCGTGTGTGTGTGACAGAGATGAGAGATGAGACTCTTTCACTTGTAAAATACATGCGTTCATATATATATATATATATATTCAAAAAGGCTCTAGGCTCTCATTTGATCTCCTTTTAATCTCATTTGTTCTCCTTTTAAGGGTAATTTTTTGTTTTGTTTTTTTGTTTGAGATCGTGTAATGGAGGAGGAAAAAGGAAGGAGGAGGAGAAGAGGAGGAAGGTGGGAGGGGTTTTTCTCCTTCCCATCAGCTGGCCGACAGCAGCGCCCACACCGGCATCGGAGCTGCCCGACAGCACCACCCACACCATCGGGTGGTGGCCGGACGGGAAAAAACCCCATCCTTCTCTCCCTCCCGCCGCTTGATGGAGGAGCCTAGGCTGTCGGCCGGCCAAGAGCTCTCCCTCCCATCCTCCTCCTCTCTTCCTCATTTCCCTTCCTCCCAAGGGCGGAGCCAGGATTTTTTTCAGGGGACGGGCCAAATAATTCAACCTCAAATTTAGGTAGGGCCATACTGTACATTGCAAAACTAATTTTTTTATTTTTTTTATTTTTCTAATGTAATTTTTTTTCCAGCTAGTTCAGGGCAGGCCACGGCCTAAGCGCCCCCCCCTGCTTCCTCCTCTCCTCCATCTCACGATTCTCCCAAACAAGAAAAAACAAAAAAAAGCAAAAAATGACATATGAAAAGGAGATCAAATGCCATAATTTGATGTTACCCAAACCTTAAAGTCATAGTTTATTGACTATATATATATATATATATATATATATATATATATATATATATATATATATATATATATATATATATATATATATATATATATATATATATATATATATATATATATATATATAT
>JAANDH010000159.1:314988-331753 GCA_011799765.1 Nymphaea thermarum | reverse complement strand
GCCATTAAAGACAATTAGTAAGCAATTCATGTTCCCAAAAAGAAAAAAAAAAATCTGCAGTATAAGGAAACATCAAACTAAAAGCAATGGTAATGGGGAAGACTCTAAAATCTTCCCTGGATTATTGCAAGACCAGCTCAGCTGTTTATTAGGCAAATATCAACTAGCCAGTGCTTCTAGTAAAGTACATGTGAGACAGTGAGAGGGCCACAACCTCATCTTGTTGCTAATTAGCAAGTCAAAAGTTGAAAATGGTAGTTAACCTTACAGTATATTGAGACAGTACTTAAGAAAAAAGGAGGGCTTGTAACTTATGAATCCCTTACTTTCACTTCTCTGCTCCTTATCATATCTTCTTGATGTTGGGTCTTCCTTATTAATGCTAATAAAAATGTAAATCAATTTCTACATTAAACAAGTTCTAATATGAGTTTTAAACGGCTAAGAGGATATATATATATATATATATATATATATATATATATATATATATATATATATATATATATATATATATGTATATATATATATGAAGAAACTTATGATCATGTCTCAACGGTTCATACACTGCTTAAAGAGTCGCGTAATATATATATATATATATATATATATATATATATTACTTTGCTAAAGTAATATGCATCCAATGCATAGCCATCTTTATGGTCAGATTGAGTAAGAAAGTTGTTGCTCCTAATCTTGGGAACATGAAGGCAAGTACATCCGTTGTGTCCCTTTAATTATTTGATATGACTTTGTTAACCATGTTTTCAAAGTGGTAGTGGGGCTAGGTAAGACCAAGCACCTCAAGTAGGTCTAAAAGAAAGTAAACCAATAAAGTGCATGATCAGTTGTAAATTAATAAACAAAATTAATTTTCAATCAAAATCTTGTGACCATCAACCCACAGAAACAAAAGCAATTAAGATATATGACAAGACTATTGGATTAAAGGTTTGTATCACAATATTAAACATAACTAAATTTAAAAAAAAAAGTAAAATTAGGAAGGGTGAATAATTAAATTTTAAAAGTCACATAACAAAGAGGGTGATACCTAAGGATTCAAGACTTCCCTCTATCAGTTTGCCCTTCAAGTGGACAATACCATAATGGGCTGTTTGGCAATAGTAGTAAAATATTACTGCTCTATGTATCTACCCAACAAATGGGGCAAATTCATGAAACAGTTTTGAATGCGCCGTACAAGAATCTACCCAGCAACTTAGTTGCCTACTAGTTGCTGACTTTACCAACTACACTAAGCCCCTTATGCCTGATTTGCAATGTCATAGAAAACATAAAAAAAATCATTTAATTTCTTAAACATGAACTGTTAAATCTCTCATTATATATTGTTAAACCCAGAAGGCCAAACCAAAACCTAGAAGTTAATAGTTTTATTATTATTATTATTATTATTATTATTATGTTTAAAAGAGAGAAGATATATCTTCAATTACAATCACAACTTCTTATCGATACCATATGTGGTTCTTGTTATAAAACTTCCTTTGTTTTAGTTCCCCAGCATCATAGAGGCAACTTGATTGGAAGCGGCCGAACGAAGCAGCTTGCGTTGCAGGGTATGGCTGAGGTCTCCAAAGGGAAGGCCTTGGCAAAGTCGCTCCAGAAGCTTGGGAGTCACCTAGACTTTGAGGAGAGAACCAGGCTTTAGGAGCTGTGTTTTTCTTGATAGACGAACGATATCTCTGCAGCTAGAAGAAGTTGTTTGATTATGGTCTGAATGTTTTTTTTTTTTTCAATTCCACTTGTCCCTCGCCACTTTATTTACACATATATGGCTCATAATTTCTGTACTTATATATATATATATATATATATATATATATATATATATATATATATATATATATATATATATATGTTTTTTAGAATATAAGTACAGATTTTATGAGCATTAAGCATGCAATCCAAGCCGGTCCCCGTAAAATCAAATGGGAAAGAATAAAGAAAGAGATTGCTTTGGGTTGAAAAAGAAAACATGGGCTAACTATTGAATGCATAAGCAAGTCCAAACACCCTAAACAGTATATTTTAAGGAGTTCTTTAGTCCCAAAGAGACAATTTGAAAATAGGAATAATAATAACAAACTTTTTGATGAATAGATTGAAGTGGATTCATGAGACACTATAATAATGGGCCTTAATTAATTTTTAGGGCAGATTTGTAGAACAATTTGTTGCTGTTCCTATCGCCAAACAGCCCCCAAAGATTTGACACAGCTGGTGTTACTAAAAGGGGAGTCCCTGATCTAATTTTCTTGGGTGTCAACTCCCTCTGCACACAGATGCGGCACTAGACTTTTTGACGATCAGGAGTGTTAGACTCCTTATTCACATTTGGGGACAGCCAGACTATAATTGGATTCCCATGGGTGTCAATCAATCCTATGTACAAGTAAATGCAGCCTTATACTTTTAAGAGCCTATGTTCTTCTTTAAAATTGGCAGTCAGTCTTACCTAATTAGACTATCTTAGTGTCAACTCTCTTTTTATGTAGAAGATCGTAAACCGTATTAGGTGTTTGGATGACACCCCAAAATAAGGTTTTGAATTCAAAACCTGATTTTGTCTCCAAACCAGGTTTTTTTGAGTGTTTAATGCCATCAAAACCAGGTTTGAGGAAAACCCAGTTTTGACAAAGAAGCAAAAAACCAGATTCTCTTTGGTTATTCAAAAACCAGGTTTTGAATGTGTTGTTTAAAATAAAAAAAAGATCTTTCAAACTCATTAGAAAACTTGGTTTTCATGAATCTGAAATTTCAAAAAACTAGATTAGATGAATCCAAACGCCCCCTAAATGTGTCCACATTAGCTGTTTTTCCTTCAATGAAATTTCTTTCAAAGGTAAACCTGTGAGTGGTTGTGCTTTGTGCATGGAAGAACGGCGCAAACTAACTTGAAGATCAAGCAGAAAGAAAAGGGAAGAAAGACCTCTGAAAAACAATTGTTGGTTGGTGCCCTCCATTGCAGGCTGATAAAGAAACTGGCCGCCACCACTGTTGCCTTTATTGAAGCCGTAGACAAAGGGCTGGTTCAACTCAGGCACACTGTTAAGACCACCATTGTTGTTGGTATTAGAAGCAGTAAGCACACCATTGAAGCTGTTGGCGACGCTGTTATTGATGTTATTGTTACTGTAAACAGGGGTGTTCAAATTCTCGGGCTTCCCAGTGCTGCCCTGGCCCTTGATGCTGCAATTATGCTTCTCAAACATCCTCTTGTACGAGCAGAGCTCCTCTGTCATTCGCTTGAATTCACCGAAGCAGCCCTCGGTCGGGTTTATCAAGCGCCACTGCCCATCCCAGCACAGGGAGTTGATCGCAAGTTGGCGCTTGTCATGGCTGTCCAATTCCCTGAGCATCTTCACGATGTTGCTGACCCCGAACACCTTCTGCACTGCGAGGAAGATGGTGGTCTTCTCTGCGGGGAAGAAAGGGGCTAATGGGCACTCGGGCGTGCACTTCCTTCTTTGGTGCTTGCACGCTGCGCAAGCCTGATGTGGGGAGCCTTCGCCATTGAGCCTTAGCATCTTTGGCTTCCAAAGCTCCCCCTTCCAACTATAAAGAAGGAAGGGCGAGAGAAAATGAGAAGTTCGGAACTCCTGTCATAAATAAGCAGCGACGATGAGGGATAAGAGGAAAATAATGGTAGCAAGCAGACCTTGTGCTTGAGCCACGAAAAGATGGCCAAATATTAAACAATGGAATCTGCAAGTGGTTAAATGAGAATCAGGTAGTTCACAAGAAAAAGAAGAAGAAGGACGGATGAGGAAACCAAAGATCTTGCTTCAACAAAACGGTTGGTTAAGATAATGCATACATATACATTTATATATAATTTCTAGAGTTAGAAACATGGTCACTTGATTTTTACCTTATACGAGAAGAAGCAGTGTTGCAAAAATCGTTTATCAAATCCTATTGGCGACGTTGCAGATTCGGCCAAGCGGAATATTCACGATCCAGCTGTGACTGTGATTGGCCGTTTTCTTAAATAATATTTCTTGAAACAACAAGCGGAAAAATATAACCAGTGAACTACTCTGCCTCATCGCGTCCTAAAAGCTTTAGCATCTTTAATTATTTCATGCAATCAGATCAAGCAAATGCGAGCAAGATTATCTAATGCGTGTGTCTCAACCCGCGTTGCGTATGAGTTTAGATGGACCATGCACAAAGAAAAGATAAATACGTACAAATTACACGAGATGTTTATCTAAAATAATGTCTTGTATTTATCATCCGTATTCATTGAGACGTATTTATATAATGTAAGGATTTACAAATCTATGAGTGTTTTTGCTTTTAAATTAACAAATTTTCCAATTTTAGCAGCATAAGAACATGCTAAAAAAAAAGAAGCTTTCATTTCCAATATGAAGGGTTTAATTTGCCATAAAACATGATCTGCGAGAAAATGACGCCAATGTTCATCATCTACGTTTTGAAACGGTAGTCTTCTTAATTTTCACAATAAGGTAGTCATTGTGAAAATTATTTTTAAAATTCTCGACGGAAAGGTAAAACATAAACTATAACATTACAGAAACAATGTAGTAGAAGAAGAACATAAAAATCAATGTTTATCAATATAAGCGAAAAAAATTAATTAAATTTACTTTTTAAAGGAGACAAATATTAGAAACAAATTAAAAGTATAGATAACAACAAGGAAACAAGATATATATAAAGAAAGTGATCCAGACGGCCTGGCCAACTGACGGCATAAGGGAAAACGATGACAAAGCAATGAAGAAGAAAGAGGAAAAAGAATGACGTTGAGAGAAAATGGCGGCCGGTCGGATGGAAAGCAGACGGTTAAAGAGCAGCCGGCCACCATTTTTAAAAAATGCATATCACTGCTTACAAAGTAATCAAATTGCTAGTCATCCCTCGGCTTTCAAATGTTGACAAATAGCCACCTAACACATTTTTAAAAACCAAATTCTCGACATTTGCATATCATCCAAGTCCAAATTTACATATCAACGTTGATCCTTGCTTGATGCAGTGGGGAGGTCAATGCCACTGACTGCAATGTTTTTCTTTTTTCCCTCAAACTTTTTAATTTTAATTTTTAAAGAGTACCACCTAATTGTTTTTAAATTTTTTTAGAAAAAATTAATTTTGAGGTGTAATTTGGTACGTTATCGTTTCACATTAAGTTTTTCATTTGTTCTTCCAGAATTTTTGGGTAAAAAAAATTGAGTGGCTATTTGTGAAGATTGAAAAGTTGCATGGTCATGTGCAATTAAGTCAACATTAGCAACTCATATGTAATTTTTACATTATGGCGCAAATGATCCGAACTTGAAATAGAATATCAAAGATTTTGTCAGTTTTTATTCTCCTAAAATAGATGTTCTAGAATAGATGTTCTAGAAGCATAGCATAATGGAACTGACATGCCAATGAGCCTGGTCCTCGATTTGATTATAATATATGGTCATTTCTCTTGTCTACAAAAGATGATTTCCATACAATTTTGTTTCTTATAAAAGTAAAAGGCTCCGACCTCTCACTCAAACACAAGAAGGGCTTACTGCCTGGGCATCGGGCCGGCTCTGTTCGATAAGAGTCGGTCTTGGGCCGGCCTGATTCAGAAAACCGGAAGCGGAGCTTGACCCCATTAAATTTAAAAATATTTTTTAAATATAAAATAATATATAAATATAATTAATTGTACTAAAATATTATATATATATATATATATATATATATATATATATATATATGTAAATTAATAAAACTGAAGACTGAAATCAATTTTTTTATTCTACCAAATCAATTTTTTTTTTGCCGTCCCGGTTTAGGGATAAGTAACTAAAACTGAAGACTGAAGACATTTGTGTACATTACATACTCATCCTTATCCACCTCCCCATTTCCTATCAATGGCAGAAATCTTCCGTATCGGTCCATAACACGTATCGAGAAATTTAACCCGTATCGGCGTTGACACTGTTGTAAATACGTGCCAATACGTATCGACCGACACAACGCATCGTCCCTTGTTCTCAATACGAGATGAAAACCGATATTTACAACGGGATCTTCCGATCCACCCAACTGGTAATCTGCGTCTCCCTTAATCCTCTCGATCCACTGCAGTACCATACAGGACTGGAGGACATTAATGTTCAAGGGTTCTGATCGATCTGCTTCTCTGGTGAGAGCGAAGAAGAAACTCCTTAACACGCAACCGGCGCTCTCTGCATTGAGGAAGACGAGCGTGCCCTGCATCATGTACATCCATGGCGGACAGCAGTCAAGAGAAGAGAGCAATGGAAGGGAGGGCGGGGGAAAGGAAAGAGAGGGCCGTATAAAATAGAAAAACGGGGAAGCATGGGAACGTGGACACATATTGCACCAGAAAGGTAAAAGCTGGAAGNTGTGTGTGGAATATTCTTCATGAATCATGCTTCTTGGTAAGCGATTTTTATGTTGAAGTAAAGCTTGTTGGTGTAAGTTTGTTTCCACATAAGGACGGAATTTTGAAGCGCGATTTATACTATAGAAAGAAATCTTTCAATCAAAGTCCCAAACTTATACTCTTTAAAAAAATATTATTTTATTCTTATTTCACCACCTCAGAAAAAATTGAAGTCTCCATCCCTTTCCTCATACCTACTTACAGTTCCTTAGGTGATGCTTTATGTCTCAACTTGCATATCCGTTTCTCTTTTGAGAATAAAACATGTTATCGCCTCGAAAATTAAAAATGGAGACTCACCACCTACCCACTAAGAGTGAACACAAGCCGAGTCAAGCACGAGCTCAATCAGCTTGAACTCAGCTCGACTAATGAAACCTCGAGCTCGAATTTGCTCGAGTTCGAGAATAGCTTGACGGAAGCAGCTCGAGCTAGACTTGGCAGTTACATGATGATATTGAACTCGACTCGATTAAGGCTCGACAAACTCTTTTGAATAGAATCGATATTCATCGTTCCGTGTTGAGTTCGAGCTCGATTTGATTAATGCTCTGCAAACTCGTTCAAATATATCGACTTGATTAAGGCTCGACGGTTTGGCTTGAGCTCGACTCGGCAATTACGTGTTCAGCTCGAACTCAACTCGATTACGATTCATGAACTCGAGCTCGACTCATTAAGTAAATGACTTGACTCAAACTTGTTCACAAGCCGAACTTTAACTTCGACCCGTTGTTCACCCTTTCCTACCACCCCCATCCCGTCCTATCCCTCTTGCACCAACAGCATTGAAAATCATCTTATTCCTGCCATTCACCTTTGCGGTTTCCTATATAAGTTCGTCCATCAGCTTCCCTTTTACTGGACACGGACAAATTTAACATGATTAAGTCTATAAACGGTCAAAAGTTAATGACAAACGTTATAAACTGTCAAGTACAACAAAAAATGACAATTATCTTGGACATGGGATGATTTTAGATACAAATAAATTTAAAGCAGATATGGTTTTAGAAATTAAACTATAAAAAGAGTTACTTATATGTGTTTTTTCTTTTGTAAAACCCATCTTCATAATTGTGACCATGTTGGAAAACTTAACAATCAACAAAAGAGATTCTGTTTTCTCAGTGCACATATAAATTTTGATCGTGTTCAACGGGTCCACAACTTTTTCAGTTTATAAATCTTAACTGCACATGAAGGAAAAAGATTTCAATATCATTTCTTGGATTTTTTGAGTATGAAAATCACATCTATTCCGAAAATGCTTTTAAATACTAAAAAGTTACTTTTTACGCATTAGAGTGTCCCTAAAGGTAAATTAGTTTTTTTCTTGGCCCCCTAGCCAGCTGAGGTAATCAATTAGCACCGATAGCAGCGGAGTGAAAGATGAACACGAACAAACTATTCATAAACAAGTGCATGCATTTGAAAAGCTGAAAACGGAAAGAACAAACTTATAAAATACTTAATAACATGGAAACTATATATTAAGGGAAAAAATTCATTAAAAAATGGTTGTTCTAGTCTGGGATCTCTAAACAGAAAGCAGGTCGCCTTGGAATTGGATGCAATAGTGACAGCACCATCATGTCAAATCGGTTCCATTTGCAAACCAGTACGAGTAGCAGATATAGTTGAACGCAGGTGCATTTTTTTTTATTAGCCATAAACTTGTTGAATCGATATATATATATATATATATGGTATGGTTAGCTATATATGCTACATGTAGATAAAGGAATTAAGATATATATATATATATATATATATATATAGTATAGTTAGCTGTATATGCTACATGTAGGTAAAGGAATTAATAGCAGATGATTCCAATTAGCGTTTGCATGTATCAGCATTCACATGACAGAAATGAGCATATCTGACGATTTATTACTCTGTACCTCTATCACATTCAATTACGAAAGCCATGTTGGTGTGCCCCCAATCTTACGTCTTCAGAAACAATGCATCTAATTAATGATTTTCTTATCCAATTTCAAGCGATAGATGTGTTTTAAGTATTATTTATTTTTTAAAAATAATTTTTACAACAAATATATAGTTTTGAAGCACCAAGTACGCACTCTGAGCCGTGAATCAGACACACGTACAGAATATGACATCTAATCTAAGGAACGTGTATTCTGCTGTGCTGTGAAAATTTTTCATTCTTCTCTGTATTCTTTTCTTCAGTAAGCAGAAGGGGAATCAATCTAATGACCGTGTAAGTCATTAAATCGAACACAATGAGCAATTCTACCAGAATGACTGGAACAGAAAACATGTATTGATAAATTTGTAGTGACATTAATGATGGGGTCTCGGAGAGAATTTCCAGAACAGCTCATATTTACAACGGTTGTGAATCGTGTTCAATATGCTGATAAATTATAGTTACCTACATCGAAAGAGATAACGTTTCTCATGGGTATACGCATTTCATTTTTTTTGTTCTGCGGTAGGGAAAGAGAGAGAGAGAGAGAGAGAGATTTGAAAGTAAAACCAATTCTATGAGTTTCTATGTACCAAGTTACAAGATTTTGCAGATAAGGCAATTGGGTAGGGCATGGTGGAACTTGTGGTTCGGCAGTAAACGATTCTACAATGAAAGTAAGCCACCGGCAGAGTTGGCCACGCCGGAATAAGCAATATTATCCTCCTAACACTCTTCTGCACTTTCGACCCACTATTTCACTGCTTGTTGATACTAAAACTTATCTATATATGTGAAAAAGGACTATCATAAAAAATGAGAGAGAGAGAGAGAGAGTATTTACATGGAAATCGATGTAGCCACAAACTAACTGACATGCCCCCAGTAATTTAGCAGCACATTTGCCAGTTACTAGGCCGCTAGATCGTCGCTCATTAAGATAGAGAGATAAGCCAGTATCCTTATCCTCTCCCTCTCCTTCTCTCTCCCGCTTTTATATATAAATATATGTATATATGTAAAAGAGCAAGAGAAAGAGAGAAGGATTGGAAAGGAAGAAGTGGAAGGCAGGTAAGTAGTCGCGTTCGTGGATCAAACAACATAACCAATGCTTGTCAGAGTCAAAGGATAAAAAAATGTGTTCATGTAAGGCATTCTTTACTAAGCTCCGCATGATTACCACGCGACGTAACTCCCTTTTAGTTCCACAGTGTCATGTGAGCTTATTTAATTGTAGATGCTCGCCAAGATCTACTGGGCCATTTCGGCCTTCCACTTTTTTTTAATATATATACTCCTCCTGCCTTTAATTACATTGGTGCTGTAACCTAAAGTTTTCAGCTTTGGAAATTTAAATGAGTTCTTGGATGGTACACTGGGAGCATTCATGAGGAGAAAGCACGAGGACCCATGTGGCAGGAGAGAGATCACTGAGAGAGAGAGAGAGAGAGAGAGAGAGAAGGGGAGCATTTCTGTCATGGGAGTCAAGGGGAAGGAATGCCATTAGTAACTTATGTCTCCAATTAAGGATTCCTTTACTTTCTTTGCACCCTGCTTTTGAGGTAGCTTCTTTCCTGCGTCCTTCAGAAGAATGCTTGCTTTCACAAGTTTTTATGTCTCCACTCTTAATTGCTAGCGTTTACTTAGCCCACAAAGGCCCGTTGAATCTGCTCGCATGGTTTTGCTTTTGAAAGCGTACAAGCTGCATGGCGTCAAGAGTTCGGCTGCAGAATTCATTTGCAGTGAGACGGGTTTCACCAAATCTGTAGGGATTGAGAACCTATGTATAAAATTAGGGCATCCAAGGATTCTTCCCTAGACCACCAAGGGCGCACTTAGGGTTGCTGCTGAGAACTACAACCCATTGTGGTATATGATCCTGAGCTTCATTTGCCATTACTATCGGTTTACTCAACCCAAGTAGTTGAACTGATCATTCCAAGTGACGCACAGTAGTATACAGATGCTGAACGGCCACTGCGCTTATAAATTAGTCTTTCACCATTGTGGGAGACTATTCTTGAATTAAAGTGCTTGCATGGGATGGATAACCGGATGCATTCAATCTTCCAGTTACTCCTTGCCGATTATAGAAGCTCACAAGATATTATTCTCTAATTGGTGCCTCATAAGGTAGTAACATGAATCAAATGGCTCCTCTTTTGGTTTTTGTCTGATCACTGTATTGATCATCGTCGAGAGTATCTACCAATTTCATCGCTTATTATTTGTGGAAAAGCAGAATCAGCAAAATTTCTGACAAATCAAGGGTTCATCCCTGTCTTGCAGCCCAGGGGAAATTCAAATTTGAAGATCTAAATTCATGGAATTAACAGGAAAAGAGAAAGCTGTAGCGCACTTCATATTGCAGTTCTTGAACCGGCCATGGAGAGAGATCTAGTGTCTCCCACAAGTCACAGGTGAATCAGGCCATGTCTGTCCAATAAGAAGTCGAATACATGCGCAGTAATTGAGGGCAGAGAGAGATTGGAATGGTACGAGAGGATGCATGCATGCATGGCGTGTCGGGATCGCACCGACACAACTTAGACGCCCCAACTACCATCCATCAAGCTCTTCCTTTTTTTAAAAAGCTTGGCATGGGGAATTGCACCTCTTTCTTTATCTTCGATCTCTCTGAACGAGCTGCAGGCACTTGCTTGCAATGTTGCAAAGGCTAACCAGCATCAACACCAAACTACGTGCTCTCTTTCTCTCTCTCGAATGAGAAAAGCAGGGCCATTCCCTCGTTGATTTTAGAAGTCCAAAGGGAAAATCTTAGTGAAACCAATTAATTCATAACAGGTAGCTGGTGGGGAATTAGTTTCCTGAAATTGGAAGACTTAATAATCTATGTTTTTCCCCTCTACCGATTCAAAACAAAAGATAGATGAACGAACTACCATGAACATGTGTATGTGTGCGTGTGCATACGTTAAGATCCAGATATAGACAGCAAACATGTATATGTGTATAAAACCTAGCAACCTGGCCCGACGGATGCCGTATAGTTACCTCAGCCATCACCAGCCGTTCATGCTCGTACAAGTGGAGCAACCTTTGTCTCTCCGGAATCCTGAAGTGATGGCTGCAAATCTAACCTACGCAATTTTTCTTCCTTCCTCCGCAATCTGGGGTCTGGCACCAGGACTGGTTTGCCACTCTTCTTGACCTGGAAAGTTAGTAGGAGAAATGGGGTCAGAGAGAAAAAGATTATCACGGTACCAATGACAGAAAAAATTCTAATATGAAACGTACACTTTCTAAGTTAATATAGTTTAGATGTTAAAAAAACTAAACGATAATCTTTAATTTGCTTATTTTCAGTAGAAAAGCATCTTTTCACATGAGATCAAATTTCCTCTGATCGGGCGAATTCCCTGTAAATCCCATTCTAAAGACAACGGTCATGAAAACCTTAATGCATAAGCATGCATATTGCACAACAGATTTTAGCAGGGCAGCAATGGTAGCTGTGTGGTGTTACTGATGGCCGTAGCAACTGGTCGCTGCTACAATCAAAGTATTGTTTGTCTCCCAAACCAAACGATGCAGAGCCTCTATATATCTTCATAAACCATGATCTAGCATTCATAAGTTAATTTGTGGATCAGAGCTTTTGATTTATTTGTATATCAGTTAGAATGCGTCTCAGACGTGGGTTATTTGCAATTAGGATAGAATTTTCACCGGGTTTATGATGGTGTAACGAAATTGGGAACAAACTGAGGGACACGATTACCTTTTTCTTTTGACGCTCAAGTCGGTCCCTTCGATTGCCCAAGATAGTCCAAAATCGCAATTACTGCCTCTCCAATCAAATGCCACCTCCGTTCACCTTTCTTGACTTTCAAACACCCTATATTTACTCCTGCAACAACTTCATCCATTAGAATAATCCTAGCAGTTATAGCTCCTCTTTCACTATTCATTAATGACACCCCTCCAACTTCAGTCCATAAAAAGCAAAACGAGAGAGAGGGAGGGAGAGAGAGAGAGATTCTTTACTTTCTGCCATGTTCAGAGTACAATATAAAAGAGAGAAGTCCTCATCTTCCTCCTGTTCATCAAAAAGAAAATTCAAAATCTGTTCTATATAAGCACAATCATGTCGGGTTTTCACCAGAAACTCTGCTGATAGCACAAGGGAAAATTATTGTACTTTGAGTTGAGAGAAGTAAAGTTTGGGATTTAATGCACAGTAGAGTAAGGAGGGAAGAAAGGATGGGAGGCCTCAAAGGGGATAGTCTGTTCTCATATCCTTTTTTTCTAATTCTGTTTGATTTTTATTACTGAGCATTCGCCTTTGTCACATTTAAATTAATGGATGTTCTTTGAAAGATGAGAAAGGGCATGACTTATTTATTAGAATGGAATTGGTTCTCTGTTCACAGGGTAGGTGAGAGCTATAAGAGGAGGTTTTATGGTGGTTGCCGCTGGAGTGCACAAGAAGCAGAAGCTAAAAGAAAACTGTGATTTCTGGGAGGATTCAGCCTCTCTTTCAGCTTCCTCTCACAGTTGGTCATCATCATGGCTTCTTCGAACAGGCACTGGCCCAGCATGTTCAAATCTAAGCCCTGCAACTCGCATCATCACCAGTGGCAGCACGACATAATTTCGGCTTGCCAGAAGCAACCCTATTCATCAGGTACTCATCATTTCTTTCTTCTGTCTCTCCTGCTATTCTCTCCTTTCTTACCTTTTGGGTCATCAGATATGACTACAATCATTCATGAATCCTCAGACCCACTGATTGATGTAGAGAGAGAGAGAGAGAGAGTGATATAGAGAGAGACAGATGGGGGGATTCTTGAAATGACCTTTGAGAATGAATACAAGGGTTGTCTAATCTTGGTGCATATGGTTACAAATTTTTGAGAAATTCATGCCCTCGCTCTCTCTCTCTCTCTCTCTCTCTGGCAAGATGAAGACGGTGGCGAAATGCCTAGTCTCTACAAATAGTTATGGTAAGATTCGTTCCTGTAAAATGCAAGTGTAATCGTAAAAATATTGCATGAAACCCAAACTTCTCTCACAGTCGACATTTTATCAGTACCATTTCCTTCCTAGTGTTTTGGAACATTGACATGACAAGAGAACAAGTAATCTTACATTACATGTCTTGAAATATTTGACTCAGTGGGAGGTGAAGAAAGAAGCCCAGAGCCAAAACCCAGATGGAACCCGAAGCCAGAGCAGATAAGGATATTGGAGGCCATCTTCAACTCTGGCATGGTAAATCCACCAAGGGATGAGATAAGGAAGATCAGAGCCCAGCTGCAAGAGTATGGTCAAGTAGGTGACGCCAATGTTTTCTACTGGTTCCAAAATCGCAAGTCCAGAAGCAAACACAAACAACGCCATCTTTCAGGAAAAACTCATCTCTCAAACCCCACCAGCACTTCTGTGGCTGCAACACCACCACCTCAAATGAACACCATCACTGCAACTGCTACTGCAGCCGCTATAGCGGCCACCACTACCAACACCGCCACCGTCACCACCACCACCACCACCACCACCAATTCATCCTCTTCCTCTGAAAGGACGTCATCAAGTGCATACCTTAACGCCATGGAGTCTGTTAATTCTCCATCCACTCCTACTGCTTCCGTTAATCAAACCGGATTTTACCAACCAGCACTGCACCAATTCCCTCTTCATGACCCACGACCCTTCTTTTTTCAGAACAGTGCTCCATTTCCTTCCCTTTCTGCGCCCTCTTCTCTTTCTGAATTATCAAGCATGGTGCAACTCCATGAACAGCTGAAACAGGACGAAAGGCTGAATGTTGTTGTAGGAAGCCCTCACCAGAATTACGCCATTGCTCCATTATTGCAAGGTAAAAGAGAGAGAGCTGAGAGAAATTAGCAACTTGATTTCATGGTTTTCAGGATTGATGCATGCCTTTGATGTTTGTGGGTATTCCAGATTTGGGCTGTTCTGCCTCCAGCTCTGCAAGACTGACGGTGTTTATTAATGATCTCGCATTCGAAGTGGCGCCGATGCCTGTAAATGTAAGGGAAGCTTTTGGGGAGGAAGCTGTGCTGCTTCATTCCTCCGGACAGCCGGTGATGACTGATGAATTTGGTGTCACATTGCAGCCGTTGCAAAATGGCGCTTTCTATTACCTGGTATGTATTTCTCTTAATCTCACAGAGAGCACAAAGAGAGAGAGAGTGAGAGAGAGACAGACAGTTCTGGTTCTTGAACAAGATAACTCGTGCTTAGATCCATTTTTTTTCTCTTCAGAAAAAAAAAGGAGTTTCAATCATTATGATTTTTTTCGCCATTCCTTTTCTAGTTATTGACTTCCCCTCATTAATGCAGGTATAAGTATATAGATGCTGACTTACGTGAACTGTGGAGCTCATCAGTTAGTGGTAGTGCAGCGCTTTGATCTCTTTTCTGTTTCTCATTTCGCTTCTATTTCCTCATTTGGCGTCTCTTTTGTAAGGTGAAATTTTAGATCCCCTTTCGTGTGTTGGGCCGTCCTAGCACTTGAATTACATCGTTGGATTGCATGAATACTGGTTTTTATCTTAATGGTTCTCTTTCTTGTTCATATGATGACTCCTCAAATGTGCAATTTCTGGTAAACACCATACAGGAAATTGTAAATTTCGTTAGTTAGTATCCCTGAAATTAAGCGTTAGAAAAACTCTCAAATTGGATGCAGTTGTTTGGTTGAGTCACAGAGTGAGTGAGTGAGTGAGAGAGAGAGAGAGAGAGAGAGAGAGAGAGAGAGAGAGAGAGAGAGAGAGAGAGAGAGATCTTCTTGTTCGAACTCCTGTGAAATAGAAGAGACCATGAACTTGGTTGAAATATTTGGTTTCTCCTTAGACAGTAGACTTGGCTGAGAGAGATAATTTTTTATGCACACAGAGACCTGATATGCAGGTATTCAAATAGCTAGCTGCGCTCGTCATGTCCTGAAATTTGAATTAATGAATTGCCTCCCGTTGTGCCACAGTGGTATAATCATCCAACAAAAGAGAACTTCCATTGACCTGGGCATAATATAAAGAGGGGTCAGGTCCTGTTGAGTTCTTACTCTTTCATGTCTACAGTACGGTTCATCACTCTGTATTTCTTTCAGAGAATCTCCTAATTGTTCCAGAGCAACTAGAAAGAGATATACTATTAGTTCCCCGAGTGAAAAAACATTAGACATTCCATCTTCTGAAACCAACACTTTTGATGTTATTTGTCGTACAATAATCTCTATACCGGTTTCGGGATAGGCTGAAGATCTTGGTAAAGGTGACTCGATGGCACCGGTTTATGGATGAGTGCTCTTGGGGTAGTCGGTCTGGCTTTGAACCTACGTGCCTATGACTTCATTTCCCAGGAAATCCGTGCAGCAGAAGATCCTGAATTTGAGACTTTCTACACGAGATGGACTTCAGACCTTAAAAATTGATCAAGAATATACAATCTGTCTCTGTTGCCATAATCTGATAGAAATCAGTCTAAGCTTGATCATTGAAGGGGAAAAAAAGGAAAACAAGCGTATACATTCACTGGTAAAGCGTATGCTTTTGAAATATCATTATTTCTTCATGATAACATTGCAAATTTGCAACAAGACTATCTAATGCTTTTGCTCCAAGATATGTATTACCAAATTACGCGATTTTATCATAATAACATTGCTCAGAATAACTTGTACCAAGTACTTTTAATTTTCAAATTATTGCATAGTTCTGTAATGCCAAATTTAGCTTAGCTTTTGTTCTCCGAGTACATTTTTTTTTTTTTTGCGGAACTCCTCTGTTACGTTAGTTCTATTTACCTGATGACTGTTTTGCATTGTTTATATTGTTACATAAGTAAAATCTTGACACCTTTTAAAGAATACCACGACGTTTAATTTTCCTGGCAAATAGTTTCTCCCACCTGCAAACAAGTGTTCCATACATTTTACCATGAAATTATACATTTAAAAATTAATGTATTCAAACTATAAATTATATTCCCAACGACTAATTACATTTATTCATATTGCAAAGCAAAAAACGGTTGTTAAACGGGCTCATCTTTTACTGATCTGCTAAGACTGCCCATGCAGCGTACGTTTACAGTTATATATGAATGGCAGATGGGTAGCTGTATCAATATCTTCATCCGTGTGTAAATATTTATGAAACACAGCTTTCAAGAACGTGAACCATATCCCTAAGATAAGGTTTCAGGCAAGGATTTTACCTTGAAATTAAATTCATCTTGGAAGAAAATTGAGAGTCTTGAACTGGCATGGATTATATATATATGTGTGTATATATATATATATATATATATATATATATATATATATATATATATATATATATATATATATATATATATATATATATATATATACA